>JAPYZI010003851.1:0-16013 GCA_030523105.1 Ophioninae sp. A BG-2022a | reverse complement strand
AAGAAACGACGTAAATGTAATGGAAAGAAAAAAAAAGAAACGAGGAAGGTAATCGGAGGTGGACGCGAAGACGATTCGTACTCACTTGCTTTTCGAGGATATCCGCGGGAAAGGCCCGCACGTGTTGGGTCAAATCTTCGCGATAATGATTGGCGAGCGAGGGCGTAAGGGATGGTGTAAGAGGCGGCTGAACCCTCGAGAGAGCTTGGAGGCCACCTCCGTTTCCGAGACTTCCCAAAGAGCCCAAACTACTCAGTCCTTGCAACGAGCTCAGACCTTGAACACCTGTGTTTCCTCCGACCGGACTCGTCACTGCGTAATAATACGAAACAAATGGATTCACCAATAACGATTGAATTTCGAAGAGGAACGAATCTGAACGAAGAAAATTCAATTGGAAGTAATCGCTTCGCTTTGATTTCGATCGACACGATTACGTTTGGAACTTCGGTGATCCTCCACGAAAAAAAAAAAAAGGGAGAATAGATGTTTCCAGTAAATTACGTTTTCGGGCGTCCACGCAATCTTGGGTCTCCGAATGTGTTGGTGTCGGTGGGCCTTCGTTCGTTACGTTACCGCTAGTGTCGACCTTCAATGGCGCCATTACGTCGCCCCCGCTACTGTTCCGGTCACTTCCGGTGCTCGACTGCTGAAAATCATGGGAGTCAACGATTCGATCTGATCTTCCTAGCATTACGATTATGCCATGAATTTATTGAAACGTAAAAAGAACTGAATGGCTGGATTATGGATTCTCGGTTGTTGATAAATGTTGATAGATGAAAAACGTGGATTCGGGGATTAGTTGGAAGCGAGAAGAAAAACTTACTTGTCGAGATAGATAAATCGCCGTTTGTATGGTCTGAAGTGCTTTCTGCGGCGTTATATCCGTTTGTTCTTTGCTACCGGTTATTTGAGATATAAGTCTGGGTAGGCTGGCCAGAGAAACCGGTGGTCCAGGAGCGTTGCTGTTCACCGATTGCTGTTGCGTCGGAGAGCTTAATTTTCCAGGGGTTTGTGGGGTCGAGGGTGGATGTGACGTGAGACGGGGTAACGCTGAAGAAAATACGAGAATTTCATGGTGAACGAAAAGAAGACATCTTCGTTTTAAAGATGAACGAAAGAGAGAGAGAGAGAGGGAGGGTAGAGACACGTACCTGTAGCAAGTAGGACAGGTCCTTGTGGCAGTGGATCGTGAGCGCTCGACGTCTGCGTTTCCGATGTTGGGGTCGAGTCACCGGGCGAAATATCCATATCCTGTGCTTGACGCTCGACACCCATTTCTTCCCTGCACGATTCTCGTTCTCTCTCACGTTCTCTCTCCGCGCGGTCCTTCTCGCGTTCTCTCTCGCGGACCGAAATTTCGTCCCTGCTGCTACCACCGCTGCTACCGCTGCACGAGCCCCAATACTCACGCTTGTCCGACGAGGACGTTTGCCGCGAGGATTTGCCACTTTCCCGAGCATTGCTGCTGCTATTCGATCGCGAGTTGGAATGTTTATCATGACCTGCGGAAAAGAAGAAATAGAAATATCATGGATGGACGTTGAAAGATCGCGAAAGAAACCAATCCAAACAAAGTCAGCGAGATGCTGAATTGATATTTCTTTTATTAGGCTAATCCGACAATGTCAGGGATTTTCTTTATTTTTCGTACTTACTTGACCTGGAAGAGGAGTAGTCGTTCGATTGGCGCTGTCTACCGTCCACCCTGACTATCCATTCGCGCGGCTTTTCCCACTGTGACACCTCGGTCTTGCAGTTGTAGTAATACTTCTTGCCCGACGAGCTCATGTGTTCCGACCAGTCGCCGAACCTCGCGGTCCTCTCCATCGCACCGCCGCCTCCACCGCCACCACCACCGCCGCCGCTCCCGCCTCGCTCATCGCCTCGCTTGTCCTAAACATATCGTTCTAAAATTTCCGAGATAATTGAATCGTCGGGAAGGGCAGGAAGATGCTAATCTTTCCAAAGCTTTTTTTTTTTTAATTCTCTATCGACAGCGACGTCTAAGGGTTTTAGCTGTCTAGACGAGAATAATCGAGGCTCTCGCACTCGGGGAGGACACGTGAAGAATGATTATTACACTGGGATGAAGTTTTCACTTTTCTTTGCGTTTTGTTTTTCTGTTTGTTTTTTAATATGATGCGGTCGGTGAAACACGGGACACTTTACTTTCACGGTTCAATCTCTACACACCTGCTGACAGGAATTGTGCGCTGGTTTTCTCTGCGACGACGAGTCCCTCGACGAGTTCGATGATATTTTTATGGGATGCAATATCTGGCGAAACAAAAACAATGTAGAAAGGAAAACGAGACGCTGGGTACTGCGACTCGTCCACTTTTAAGTGTCAAAGTTGGAACGTCCAAGGCTAGCGCAGAACTGGTGGATTGTTCTACCGTCAGTAACGTTCGTAGAATTATTACATTAAGCGCGTTATTTGAGGGACCCGGTCAATGTTTTTGTCATCCAGCTGCCCCTTTCGCATTATTTCGTTTTCAGGAAATTCGACTTCATCGATAGTTATTTTTAATACAATTTACAGAGCGAAGCTATACGCATCTTTGGTATGAGATCGAAAGCTACGACGGTCCAAAATATAACGAATAGATTGCATTTAGGGATATTGTACGTGCGTCTCCGTCTCTGTTGAACAAACGTGGACTCACCTCGGTTCCGCTCCTATCATGATTGGTCCTGTGCTCCGAATCCCTGCTTTCGCGGCTTCTCTTGTCCTTTGGAGATCGTGCACAATCTGCAGACGCGGACGAAAGAAAATCTGAGCAGCCGCGACACGGAGATAAAGTTCCAACGTGTACAAATGTACGGTACAAATTGAGAACGGCGTTTGGATAAGATAAGGAAACGAGTGAAACAATATTATTCAGAGCAGAGCGGGAAGGAAAGAATTATTGAAAAGAAGAAATGCAAGAAAAGATTAAATCAACCAAAGAAAAACAATATTTACCGGAATACTTGTCCCTAGAGGAGGATAACTTGTAGTCTCTGTTTTCTCTCTCCTTCTTATATAGCGGCTTGGCTGTATAATTGCGAGGGCTGTCCCTCTCCGCGCCCATGCCCATTCCCAAACCTCCCGCCGGACTGTAAGAGTTGCCATTTGGCGAGTCTCGCATCCGACCCTCGTAACGACCATCCGCTGACGCGGCTGCCGAGGAATAGCCACCCTTAGAACTGTTGTATTTGGCGTTCTAAAACAGAATTATATAGCGACCAGTCTTAATTATCAGACAAGAGCTCTCGAGTTTCTACGACTCGACGAGGCTCAACCAGAGGGAACAAAAACAGTGAGGATTCCAGGAACCGAATGCGCTTCTGACGCGTCGATGAATAGCCGTCGTCTTCGATCGTCGAGTATCTCTGTACTATTCTCTTATTGATTTTTCCAATTTGAGGTTATGTTTCGGTAAACTGCAGATTAAGGAAAAACAGTGCTATCGCATCGAGACGCGACGTTGACAGTTATTAGTGTACTCTTTTGATCTATTGACAATTTTTAGCCATCATCCATCCAGGTTTGATCAACGAAAGAAGCAATCTACAAGTAATGGGAAGTGCCCATGGATGGATCCCATATTATATTCCCAGATAATAGAACAGCGATGAAGCTCCGTGGAATCGCCACAAGTGACAAAACCAACTTGCCGTCAACGTTTCCACCAACTATTAACTATTACTATTAAATTTAAGGTTCTCAATGCAAAATTAGTAACGGTACGAGTGAGCAAACGCCGGATCATCCTTGGATGGGCAAACTTGAGGAAAATGAAGTCGAGCGGAGAGAAACCTGTTAGGGGTTATGCAGAGGCCTTCGGACTACTGATAGAAGAAGCCACAAGCATCCGCGCGTTAATCAAACGGGGGAGAGGGGGGGGCGATCGCGAATACGAGATTTTTCCACTGATTTTGACATTAGACGATAAGGGGATGACGGAAAACGGAGTAAAAATATATGGCGATGAAAAAAAAGGTGATACCCCTTCCCTCTCGCGAGCCGCGATTCCCGGATGGACGATTTCGATATTTACCTGATAGGGATGGGCCTGATGCTTGTCGAAGTACCTGAAAGCATAGTACGAAGAAAAACGATTATTTTTCAAATATCCCGATAAATACGCAAGGATTTGGGAAAATCGTCATTTTTTTCCCGAGGGGGAAAATAATGATCGAACGACGAGCGAGCGAGAGGGAGAGAGAATGAGGGAAAAGGAGCGAGTTCGGTGTATCGTGGATTCCGCGGTATCAAAGAGGTTCGGGCATAAAGGAAGAAAACGTACGGACGCCCAGGATACGAGAGATCGAGAAAAACGGCCGAGGTCTCGCGTTCGACGATAGGAATACGAGGACGAAGATGAGAGCAACGAAGAAGAAAGACGGGCACGAAGATGGTGAAAAGTGGTGAGTGTGTGTATATGCGTGCGAGGTTGGTCGGGTGTCAGGGGGATATTTAGCACGGGGGGGACTTGTATATTTTTTTTTTGCCTTCGATTGTCGGAAAACCCTACCCATCGCTGATCCTTTGTGGTTTCCTCGCATGCATTACCATCAATGCCGGTGTCTGTGGTAAATTCGCGCCCTCCAAGATTTCCTTTGAGCTTGGTCAATGTCATAAAAACAACATTAACGCTTATTTAACAGTCAACTTTCTTACTACCCGGACGCCATGTCACATACGTGATCGGCCCCTGGCGGTCTACTCGGACGTGTTACGGACGTACGAATCCGCGACTGCGCTCACTCACTCGAGAAAAACCTTCGGCTATATAGGAACGCGCTCCTTTTTTTTTCTTTTTACTCTCACCGATCCCCCTCCATCCAGGAGCGTAGTAAATGCATCTATTCCTCCTCGGGTATTTGCCACGAGCGAAATGGAGCCAGGAAACGTTTCCTGTTTCGTTCAGGGATCTTATCCGCCGCACTGCTCCCGTACAACGAAATTAATCGCGTTCCGTCCGCACTTTTTCTTTCTATTTCTCACTGACAGGCGGCACTAGTTGTTCTGTGAGTACAGTTCGGTCGCGGAGGCGCGAAGTTCGTAATTATACCGTTTCATAATGTGCGTGTAAACATTTTGCGTCCGGAACAATTGCTTCGTATCTAAATAGTAATTTAATTCCGCAAGTACGCGGTATACGTATGCAAGTACACAATCGTGCATGACGTATGGAAAAAAAGATTATTTATTACCGTATAGTGACTTCTTGAAAACGTCAGTGATTTAATTTATCATAAAATAACTAGCGCTGATAACGGCAAAGTAGGAAACTAAAAACTCTGGACATTTTATTCACAAATGTATACGTTTCATACACCGGCCTTTTCACAGCGAAAATACAGAGATATCCAAAAACATAATCATTGTTACAGCACTGTTTTCTTTCTTTCGCGCGTTATTTCCTTGGTCTGAATATTTCATTGTACGTCCCTGATAAATCAACACTGTCTAGAGTCACGCCCGCCGGTCCCCTTTTTCAAGTTTCCACTCAATGCGCTTTTCGCAACCTGGAAAATCGTGAAAAAGTTACGTCGCTGTGAACTCTCGATGAAAACGTGAGAAGAACGATCGCGTATTTGAGTCGTGGAAAACAGTCCTAACAAACATTCCTAAACGGCTTCGTCGAAATCCTAGATATCGCCCGTTATTTCGGTCGGGTCCTTCCGCGTACGTAGCATACACAAATATGGACGATAAATGCCATAATCCTCATCTCTCGATTGCTGCGTGATACGTAGCTAACGAAACATCGATGTGCCAATTGTCGTAACCTCTAACACTTCCGAGTTGCCGAATACGCGGAAGTACCACGGGTTTTCGGCAGCTGCGCTGCACGTGCGATTAACGCGTTTCGAAAGAAGCTATAGGGTGTCATCCTCGAAACCGTCCATTCTTCGAGGCTATTCTTCTCGGCGATATACACAGTGTTGTAAGAATCTCATTTCCCACTCGCCGTCGTTCGTTCCACCTTTGATGAATGGCCACTTCAGAATTTTGTAATTTTGTGTATAACGCCAATCGCCGTTAACAGGAAATGGCGAGCTAACGCAAATGCGCCATCGGCGAGCTTTCCGAAGTTGACGCGAAGCCAAGGAAATTTCACGACCACCAGAAAAGTAGGATGACTTTGGTTCGGCTTTCCGAGCGAGTAGAACGTACCCAATGGCTTATTAATTCGCACCGTTCTTTCTTCAGCTATGGAGACTGTACATCCGACCCAACACTCCGATATAAGCAGTTCCCTCGTGCCAAAAGCTAGTATTTCGGAACACGGAATTGCAGAGCGGTCTAACGACGATTCCACAAATAACAGCATGCTTTGGACCGATAGCTTCGATACGGACATTAGACAAGCTATCGGCAAAAAGAGCTACCGTATTCTCTACCATCTTCTCGATAATTACTCAAGGTGAAATATAAAGGCTCTTCACAGGGGGAATGTTTGTCGTCTAGAAAGAATTTCATTGGATATCATTGTTTCGTTTGAATTTCATTTGAATTTCATTCGACTCTATCATCATCCGATAACGATTGATGTTGAAAGGAATTCGTTTGGGTTTGTTTGGGTTTATGAGCGATTTTATTTCCATCAGGAACATCGCAAACGGAGCTGCCATCACGGAACTCCATTCCACTGTTAAGTTACGCGACCACACGAAGAAAGTCCTGATGTTCTTTCATCTTTTTTACCGTGACGTCAAAGATGTACGTACAATTTCGTTCTATCGATAAACTTGACTCAACTAATAATAATAATAGGGTCCAAAGATAAAATCGATCGATTTTCAGCTTGTCGCAGATCACAACTTTTATTTGGATAAGATGTCGGAAATAATTGAAATTTACATGGAGACTGAACTCCGACTGAGCAAGGTAACGGACTGGGCGTCCGTTTTGCAACTTTCTGCCAAACTGCTGGCGGCTCTATACATCTATCTGGGTGAGCTTTGCGTCTTTGCAATTTTGTGACTTTTGAATCGCGACGAAAGAAGATCCTTCAAACATTTGCTTCGAACCCCTTTTTCCAGACAACTCGGAGGAGCACGTGTTGAGGGTTTTACTCGGAGCGAAAATGTTCAACGGCAAGTACAGCAAAGTCTACCGATCAATGTTGCGGTAAGTAAAACCTGAATAATTATCGAATCGAAGAAGTATTCGTTATACCTGAAATCCTTCAGAAAAGGTATATTCGTTCGCGCAGGAAGTGTTGCACCGGCATACACGAGAGACCGGAATCCCTGTCGGACGTGACGTACGCTCGATACTTGCTCGCTTTAAAAATGTGGAAGAAAACGTGCAGCGATACAGAGGAGGGTAAACGGATCGACGAATTGGCTTTGAAGATCCTTGGTTCACGCGTGCCAGCCAGCGGAATCGAGGGAACGAAATTACTGGCTTTTTTGCGTCAGAAAAGCGCGACTTCAAGACTGATGAAGCTAAACAGCTTTGACCTGAGAACGGCTTGCGAAGATTTCATCACGTTCGAAAGGCGGATGAGTGCGGCATCGTTGGAAGAAGAAGAAAAAGAAGAAGAGACTATCGATAAAGACTTATAACACGGGAAAGCTCGACTCTCGCGCGCGTCGAGAGTTCGAGCCTCGTTATGTCGAGCGAAACGCTCAAAATCCTTCCCGAAACTCAAACCCGGAGAAGTTTTGCTGATCGATCTTACGGACGAGAGCACTGAGGGAAATCGAGTCCCGAGTGAAAAGGGAAGCAAAAATCGCAAGCGAATAGGTCGACGACTCTCGTGGTTGGGTAAAGTAAAGAGAGTCGAGTGGTCGAAAATCGACGAAGGAACGAGCCGAAATCGGGTCGAAATCGCGGATGCTCACAGCACGAATTATCACGAATCGTGCTTGACGAGAGAAGACATCGCGAAGAACACCGTCGACTCGACCGTCTTCGAAGAAACCAGATCGAACGATATCCCGGAAAATACCGGGGAATCATTGGAAGTATCGAAAATTCCTGGGCTCGAATGTTCCTCGACGAATCGCGATAATCAAGACAACCACTGCGGAGCACCGTGGTCGCACAAATCTTTAAATTCCACCAGTGATCAGACAAAAAATTTCGTGGACGGTTTCGAGCTGATGAGCGAAGAGGCAATGTTGAATCGTTCGAATTACGACAACATACTCGACAGCATTTTGAACGGCGATATGAGCATGCTCGACGACCAAGCGATTCTCGAGGATTCTTCGAGCGTCGCGAGAATAATCGGAAACGAAGAAGACCGGAAAGATACCGAGTTTCATTGCTTGGTTGATTTTCACTTGCCGAGCATCGATTCGCCACCCAGCGATTCTCTGTACTCCAGCGTCCGAAGCGTTGATCCACGGCTGACCAGGAAAAGCCCTAATATTGGAGAAAAACTGGCGATAATGAGCGACCTTGATGAAATTTTTGTCGGACCCTCGATGACTTCCAGAAAGAGAGATTCCCTCTTGAACGGGGCTAAGAACGAGTCCTTGAAGAATCCAACTTTTGATCTCGAAGAGATCAACCATCCTGATCCCGTCGATTTCGAAAGCCTACCGACCGCCAATCTCTCAAACGTTTCTTCCACAACCGCCTACTATGATTACTTGATGCTGGCTAACGAAACGAATCTACTCGACGAAGCCAACGGGCAAACCTTGATTCCGTCGAGATTCATGATACAAGTTCCTCAAGTATCCAGCCCGGTTGGCAAAATGCCCAACAAGATAATCCAAGAACATCCAACTGGAAGATCCCTCGTCAACAATGAAGATTTCTCGTTTGCCAAGAAACGGAACGAGGTGACATATCCGATCTTTATCACGGTTATCAGCGATATCGATTTTTTTCCCTTCCAAACTTTTCGCTTTTCGCGTTGAATTTCAATCGATCGAAATTCGAGCTTTTCAATACCATTAAACTAGAGCTTGTTTGGGTTTGTATTGGATTCCGGTAAATTAGAATTTTTAAATTCCGATAAATCAGATCTTTCGGATTCCGGTAAATTCGAACTTTTCCAATTCTAACCTCGATCACCGAGACTCGTCGAAAGTCACAAATACCCAATTGAGGTAAGAATCATCAACGAGAACTTAAAAAAAAAAAAATCATTCTTCCATTTCAATCGGCATGAAATCCACGAAATGTTTTCAAATCTCAAGACATCTGACGAAAAACGAGAATTTCATGAACGTCTCGAAGCAAACCGGAAGTTGATCGATTAATCGTTCCCTTTTTTTTTTTTTGTTCACAGGATTGCGAAGACCGAAGCTGAAAGCGATCGAAGAAGATTAAAGCCCGAGAAACGGATATTAATCGAAACCGCGTGAAAATTCGTGAGTGCACTTTCGAGGGTCTTCTCGGATGATTAATAATTGGTAAGCGCGTAGGTTGGAGCTTTGAGCTCGATGGGACATTGAGTAAAAGGAACTTTGGTCGTCCATGTTTTTTTTTTTTTGCGTCGGCGTTATTTCAAGTTGCAAGGGCGGTGAGCCGTGTCTTTTGGTGGTTCAGGCTCGGCCTTCGAATTCCTCGTTTACCGCCATAGTATTATTATTATTATTATTATTATATTCCCTATTTATACGAAGATACGAGAGATATACAGGGTGGCGCATCGCAAATGATATCCGGAAGCTATCTCGCGAAGTGTGCGCTGCAATAAACGAAACAAGCAAAAAAAAAAAAAAAAATACAACATCAACGTCGAAATTCTGAGTTTGGAGTTCGTTTGGATTTGCGACGGAAGAAATTCTTCGAGATTGAAGGCTGATGGCATCCGACGTATAGATCTTATTAAACCATCCGGTATCAAGGTATAATCGATCGAAAACCGATTGAAGGAAGATTCTACTTCGAGAGCTTTCGAAAAAAGGATATTTTTACGAATCTTCACGAGGTTATGAATGAAGAGGTTATGGGCGTAGGTTTTTTGATAATAATAATTGAACACGTTTATAACGAAAGCTTCTCGAATAATTATTTTCTTACAATTAATATTACTACGTTTAAATGAATTTTTCTATAAATACGTAAAAAAAATAATGAATTATATACGTAAAAAAAATACGTAAAAAAAAAGTAACGAATTATAATATTTTATAAACTTTGCAGATACAAATTCGGGTTTGTTTTTCGAAGTTTCAAAGTAGAATCTTCAAACGTCGCGGGAGGTCGTTTGGGTTTGGCGTGGAAGTTGACGAATTTTCGTTCATAGTCATCAGTATTGGAGTCGAAACGGTTCCAACTAGTTGATCATCGTTCGTCATTCAGCTCGCTCGCGTGTATTACGCGATGTCGGTTCAATGAAAAATATTTAGAATTCTGGGAGAGGAAGGAATACGAGGCGGGGGCGTCACCGTCGACGCGCTTGCGCCTCGTAAAACGCCGGATGGGGGATCTTCGGGGCGTCCGGGCGAACTCCGAATTCGCTCTACTTCCCTCTCTCTTTATCTTCCTCTCTCTCTCTCTCTCTCTCTCTCTCCGCGTTTCATCGGAATCGGTTTTCAACGTTGAACCATCAGTGGCTGCGAGAGTCGCGTCGCGGAGGTTCAGTACCGGAAACCCGAGGGAATTTCGATCGACGCGTAACGAGCAGACTAGTCTTCCGTTTGCATCGTTTAAATTACGGTTGAAAAAAAAATGAGACGATCCCTGGCGAGATCGTGCCGCGGCTCGTTCCGACGGAGCGAGAGAAGAGAACGCGTGAAGAAAAGAGGCGGAAGCCCTTTGTGAAACGTCGTGTCGAGTCTTCGTAAATTCAGAGTAACAAAAAAAAAAGAAAAAAAAAAAAAGAAAAGCTACGCTACGTCATTGTCGACAAGGACTCACCGGGAGGGCAAAGGGATACTTGGGTGAGTCAGATTTTCATTGTAGCTTCACGAAATTTATCTTCCCAGTCCAAAAATCCATTTTAAACCCAAACAAAACCAAAAATCCAAGTCAATATGTAAAAGCCTATTTTAAACCCAAACAAATCTATTTTAATCTGTAAAAATCCATTTTAAAACCAAACTAATCGAAAAATCTATTTTAATTAATAAAAATCCATTTTAAACTCCAAAAATCCTTTTTAAACCCAAAAAATCCATTAAAAAACTCAAAATTCCATTTGAAAAAGCGTGCGAGACACAGAGAATGATTCGGATCGAAAAAAATTGACAGGAAGATGATTTCTTCTTTCCCAGAATGCAGCGATGAGAAGCAGTCGTTCAGTTTGAACTCTGTACGTGCCAAAAGATTGAGAAGACTCGTGTGATCGGGAATAATGATGGCTCGGATATCGGCAGTGATCAGTGTTTTTCCCAGCCTCGATTTATACACCAGGAAGACATTGAAGACTCGAGGTGTTGATTCGTCAATCGGGATGAGAGTGTTTCGTTGATGCTACGAGCGATTACCGGCGACAAGAGAAAGATTCGTATTGACGATGGACTAGGAAGTTTGGAAGTGTGAAGAAAAACGTTGATTCGACAGGAAATCGCCGAGGCGTAGTTTCGAACTCGACGAGCTCACTTCTTCGAGGATCGCGAACGATCTCGGTGAGTTTTTCGATGATAAAAAAAAAAAAATAGGTTG
The DNA here is from genome assembly GCA_030523105.1 of Ophioninae sp. A BG-2022a. Lineage (NCBI taxonomy): Eukaryota > Metazoa > Arthropoda > Insecta > Hymenoptera > Ichneumonidae > Ophioninae sp. A BG-2022a. The sequence continues at coordinate 4,435 of JAPYZI010003851.1, read as the reverse complement.
ATGAAATTCAATGATACTTCTCATTCATTCTTCTTCCTAAAGGAATTAAATACCGGGCTTAATAACTCGAAAATTCATTTTTCGGCAATCCCGAAATCCTTTCGTTCATAATTACGAGAAAGAGGAACAAACTCGATTGTTATCAATGACGGAATTCTCGAAGCTGGACGAACCCCCAACGAGGGCGCAAAAGCGTATGAACGCTCGACCCGAGCCAATGAACTCGAGCACCTTACCTATAGATATATCTGACTAGTATCCGATGTAACAGGAGGTGAAAGTCGTCCCCAGACACAAACATATCGATTCTCGCGATACCGTTTTTCCGAGGGATCTCTCGAACGCCCTGCCTTCCTACTTCCACTCCCATTTGACCCCGCTGGACTTTAGCTCCTTCACGTTTTTTTTTTTTTTTATTCTTCGTCGCTGATCCCTTGTTTTTCTTCGATCCACGGTAGTTACCGAAATTCACTGGTTTCTTCAATATTATCCAAGTCGAGGATTTTGGATATTCGAATTGATCGAAGTTTCCATTTTTTTTCATTTTCAAGAGTCGTTTGTGGTTATCCATATATTTTTTAATGGATTCATCAGGGTTTCTTCTTTTATACGGATATCTAAGTTTACGGATTTCTTCGAACGTACAATTTTTGGAGAAATTTTTCCTTCAATTTACGAAAAAATTCTTCGTTCAATTCTCGAAGAAATTCCTCCTTCAATTTTTAGAAAACTTCTACCTTAAATTCTCGAAAAAAATTCTTCGTTCAATTTACGAAAAAATTCTTCGTTCAATTCTCGAAGAAATTCCTCCTTCAATTTTTAGAAAACTTCCACCTTAAATTCTCGAAAAAATTCTTCGTTCAATCTTTATCCAGAAAATGGCAAGGATTCGATTAATTTTCGAACATTAAAAGCTGCAGGATTATGAAGCTAGAAAAACTCTGGAAATATTCGGGAAGAAATAGGGGGAAAGAAAAAAAGAATCGTACGATGTCAAAAAAAAAATCTTACGATTCAAAAATAAAAAAATCGAACGAGTCGCTAAAGAATCGTGCGATTAAAAAAAAAAAAAAATCGAACGATACGCTAAAAAATTGTATAACTCGATAAAAAAAATCGGGCGATTCGTTTGACCGGGTAATTAATTCGACAAACGCAATTAATAATAACTCCAGCCGCGTTTCAGCGTATTTCATCGTTGGGATCCGAGGAAGCCAAGAAGAGGGAGAAACTCCGAGAGTAAAAGGGACGAAACCTCAATCGAGAGAGAGAGAGAGAAAGCGGGCACGTAAAGAGGGTTGGAAGGTGGTGGTCCCGGCAAAACTTGTCCAATCGATACAGCTTGCCCCGCGCTCTCGTCTCCAGGTACCAGCCGGATTTCCCACCGGTCGCCGGTTTAATTCTCAACGCTGGAAGTTCCGATATCGGGTAGCTTCGTCGATGGGACTCGATGGAAGGCTCTCCTCGAGACGATTATCTCAGGATGATGCTTCAGTAAGAGTGGCGAGGAGATATCCTCCGCAAACCTTCCTAAACGACCACCGACCCCTCTCCGGTCTTTCGCCCGTTATTTTCTTCATGTATATCCAAATACATTGACGGCCCGGCCACAAGCCTGTTGCTCGGACGCCTCCACCTATTACCCACGCAGCGCGAGACACTCCTCCGCTAAATATTCAATGGCCGTCTCTTCCACTTGATGGAAGAGTCTTCTCGTCTTTCCCCTCGAAAGTTCGATCCTTCCATAATCAACGGTTATCAAACAAGAGCAAATCGAGACGACGAAATTTCGAAATTTTTATTCTGTTCCGTTTTTATTTTTAGAATTCCTTAAAAAAGCAACAAAAAAAAAAAGTAGAAAAGTTTTTTTAACCTCGATATTTCCAGGCGACCTTTTTTTCAACGTGTCGTTTCAACAATTTATTGAATTATTGCATACTAAATAAATAAACGTAAAATAAAAAAATCATTTTGTATTCGGTTTTAATGTATTTATTTATAAAAAGGAAAACTGGACCGATTAATTTGTTACAACGTTGAAAAAAAGAATCGCGAAAATAACTTTTTTCATTTCTTCTTCACGTTTGGATTTGTTTAAGCTCACCCTTCACCAAAAACAATTTCTTCGTTTTCCTTTTTTTTTTTCTTTTTATTTATTTATATTTTTACGCGGGCGATTCGATTTATTCGCGGCCCAGTGACTTTTCATTTTCATTCGCATTGGCCTCGCGCTTTATGATCGGGGACCCGCGGGACTCGGTAATTGGCTTTGTTACGGTAACTGCGAGTTTTACATTATGCACAGCTCCGAACTTTGTTACGTGCCTCGTTACGTTTCAATTAACGCGAAGTGTTTCGTCCTCGATAAGCGTAATTAAAAATTCGCCATTTTGGAGTACACGCGTGCATATGGAATTAAGATTATTCATCGTGGTAATATTATAGGGTGGGGGGGGGGTAGATAATTGGGTCGGAATTGAAGTTTGACAATCAGCAATTATTGGTAAGCGTTACATATGTACGGGACGACAATGACACGTGTATCGCGGACTTATCTGTTCCAAGCTTTGTACAATTTATCGATCATTTACTCCCACCCTTTTCCACCCTTTTCGTCCTTCCGCGGCAGCGCGAAGGGCCACCTTCGCTTCGGCCAACGCACTCCCGTTGATGTTCTCGCGATCCTCTTTTTTCTTCCCGCTCCGATCGAGAGCGAAAAAAAAAAACGCTTTCCGCGCTTCGAATTTCGTTTCCGTCGACGGTGGATCGAGGAAGTACGAGAGTGGTTCTTTGGGGTCAAGGTAGTCCTCCGAACGCAAACTAGTCGTGTAGCGAAAAATGTTTAAACGATGATTTTCCGCGATCTCGATAATACGAGTTACGATTAATTGACGTTTAATAAACTTATTCACAATTAATATTGAATTATCTTGATATTTGAATTTTATTATTAATATTAAATCAACGTAATTATTTAATATTAATTGATTTTTAATTCTATTGTTGATATTTAATTAAGTTGATATTTAAACAAGCTTAAGTTTGTTTGTTTGGGTTTTTTTGGGTTATTATAAATCATTGAGTAATTGATTAGCTATTATTTCATCGACTCAAATATTATTTTCTTTCTTATTAGATTTATATATGCCGACTTTGAATTTTTTTAAATAGTAAATGTATAAAATTAAGTAAAAAAAAATGAAGAAATATTAAATTTACTGAATTTAAATAAATATTTTAATGTATTAAATATTGAAATGTATTAAACTCGTAAATTTGTTACAATTACGCGTTTTAAATCTTTTTTTTTCTTCTTTTTTTCAAATTATTGTTATTCCTTTTCCACTCGCGATACGCGTTGACGGTAAAGCGATTGAGTCGAGTCGTCGAAGCGTTGGAAATGAGTGGTGTGTCTATTGTCGATCGTGAAATACGATGGGATGTCAACACCACCCAATTTACTCGTATCGATCGGTCGTCCCTCGTCAGCGATATCAGCGTCCATTCCCGTTGACAATTTCCAAGTGTTCATCCGTTTCATGGATATTCCAACGGCGAGGAGGCAAAATTCGTTGCGAAAAATATTTTTCTTCGTTTTTATCGCCAGTCCAAATCGGTCGTGATAAAATCCGTAGTCCCGAATGCACGCGAGGTTTTCGCTTTCAGCAAGATTCCACTTTGGCCGCTTGAAAAAAAGATGATTTATTAATGTTTTTTTTTTTCAGGTTATGAACGAAGATTATTTGATTTTTTTTTTCAACGTTCGTTTTTTTTTAGAGTTTAATCCTGACTTCATTGATTTACTAAGTCCGAGGAAAAAGTTTTCTCGGTCAATAATTCACGTCGTATTTCCCCCACCTCTTCCGTCTTCTTTGCTGGCGTATTTTCTCTTTCCCTCTGGAAATCCGTGGTGGCCCACCCAATGAAGCAACAAGTCCGAATCCTCACGTTCGTCGCGTATCGCCCGGAGTGTAATACTAAATATACAGGGTGTCCCACGACGGAATGTCATCTGTGAAATGAGGGGTTTGGGCTGAAATTCTCAGTTGATTGATACAAGCACGTATGCTTCCTGGATGGTATAAGGATTTGAGAATTGAAGGAAAAATAAGGGTTTTGGATTTGCTTTGGACGAAAATGGCTCCGATATGGCTAGATAAGAGTGTCGAACGGGTTTCTTGCCGTGTTAAAATAGTTTTGAGAGTTTAACCGATCGGAAATTTTCCGCTGATTACGAAAATGCCCGAGTTTTTGCCGAAAGTCCAGAATTAGACAGAGAAAATACAAAAAAACCGTTTGTAGACTATTTTTCCGACGTTTTTTTTTTCGTTTTTTTCATTCTTGAACTCTTAAAAGGATCTATTTGATCGGAAATTTTATGCTGATTACGAATATCATAGAATTTTTGTCGAAAGCATGGAACGAAGCAAAGAAA
>JAPYZI010003850.1:0-16014 GCA_030523105.1 Ophioninae sp. A BG-2022a | reverse complement strand
TCCCCCCCCCCCCCCCCCGCCTCTCCCTTTCTCCCCTCCCGTTATTTTTTTCTTCTTTTGTTGTTGTCGGGCAGTGCGCTGGTCCAGCATGAGCGAGCGCAGGCAGTGAGCAGTTCATACATACGTACACTGTAAGGTGGATACAAAGCGGAGCGAGACATACGCGCCCGTTTGTGTATTCGTATATTATTCTTACTTCCCCTCCCCCCCCCCTCCCCTTGTCGCCTACTCGCCCCCCTCTCGCGGCCGTCCGCCATCTTAATTCTTCATTATTCTTATATTTATAATTATATTATAATTATTATTGTAATTATTATTAATATTATCATTATTAATATTATTATTATTATTATTATTATTATTATTTCAATTTCTCCTGTCTCGTGTGTGCGTACAGGATTTTTGTGGAGGCAGCTCATGTCTCTCGCTACGCTACGACGTCGCGATCCTCATCGTCGGGCATTAAAAAAGAGAAACGAAAAAAAAAGAAAAAAAAAAGAAAAACGAAACAAGGATTTTTTTTTTAAAGTAAAGAAAAAAACGTAAGAAATACGGGCTCAAAAACGACAAGGGCTCTTTCGTGACGGAAGTAAAAAAAAGATTTCGCTCAGCGAAAGTCCGGATTTCCGTGGGTTTGGCCAATTCTAGAATTTGAAAAATTTCATTCGTTCGTTTTGGTTTATTGATTAATTTGAGTGTTTTTCTTTCTTTCTTTCTTTCTTTCTTTCTTTCGTTATTTTATTCGCTGTAATAATAATATTAATAACAATAATCTTAATAATAAAAATATAAAGGGTCGATGGTTCGTGAAACGATAAAAAGTAAAATGAGATAAAATAAAAAATACAATAAAAAATAGAAAAAAAAAAATTTGTAATGAACGATTATTTCGAACGTGAGAGATTCAGCCCTCGTCCTTTTTGACGATAAAAACATAATTTTACCGACCGACGATCGAAACGACAACGACGACGACGAGAAGAGCGTCCCTCTCTCTCTCTCTCTCTTTCTGTCTTTCTCTTTACCTAAATATCCTATAAAGTCACATCAAAACAGATGTCGTTTTTTTTTTTCCTAATATGTTTTTTCTCGCTGTCGTTATAATTTTACGGACTTCGGGGCGCGAAGTTTCGTCAGGTTTTTTTTTATTCCTCCGTTCTTCCTCGTCTTTCGTTTACGTTTTTTTTTTTTGTCGTTCGCGTTTTGTCACTTTCCCTCGTTTGCCCTAATTCTCATCGATCGACAATTCGATCGATGTTTCTTTTCTGTTTTTTCTTTCAATTTTTTATTAATTTTTTTTTTAATTATTATTATTCATTATTCTTCATCGTCGATCTTGCTTCGTCCCTCGGCTCGATTGACCTCGTTACGTCGTCGTGTAGTTTCTCCCCCTCCCCCTCGTTCGTGTTTTCGCTTTTTTTCTCTTAACGATAATTAATTCTTGTTTTTTATTTTATTTTTTTTCTTTCTCTTTCGCTCGTAACAATACTCATACGACGATTCGTGAATTTGAGTCACGTGACAACAGAAAAAAACAAAAAATCAACTCGCTTCTGGCACAGATTTAAGAACGGGAGTAAAAACGCGCGCGCGAAAAAAAGAAAAATGAAGAGAAGATACACTTTGGCTTTGCGTCTAACGAAGAATCGCGTTGTAAAAAAAAAAAAAAAAAACAAAAGGGAAGAAAAATAAAGAAGAAAAAAAAATAAAAAATATGAAACAAAACAAACAAACAAAAAAACACCGCACTCGTAAATGGCACTAGAATCGCTCTCACTCGTGTCACTGGCTATTCGTGAAATTAAATGAATTTAAAAAATTCTCGATCTTAATCGTCTTGTTATTTAACGTTTCGTTCAATCCCAACCTCCCCTCCCCTCCCTCTGTTTATTTTTCCGATTTTTCGTTCGACTGAGATCATCATTCGAGACAAACGACGGATCGTGCCTTTTTTCGTTTTTTTCTTTTTTTTTGTCATTTCGCTACTTGACGTACACAAATATTAATTTGTTTAATATATAAATATATATATATATATATTTATGTGTGTGTGTATATATATATATATTTGTTTTTAGTTTTGTGCTTTCGACAGCATTTTGGATCGTGATCATTCGTGAGTGTGCGTTACTCTGTAATTAATCTTCTAACCCCCCAACCCCACCCCCCGGCCTCGTCCCTTCCGCTCGCCGCAATTCTTTTATCTTTCGCTCGTGTTTCGTTAAGGTATAAAAAAAAAAGAAAGAAAAAGACAAAATAACAAAAGACGAAAAATCGACGTCGCAGCCGGGCTCGCATTTCACTAAAATTAATATATATATATAAATTAAAAGGAAGAAAAAAAAAAAGAAAACAGAAAACAGAAACGGTAACAAAAATTTCAACGGATAGTGTTACGGAAGTAAACGCATTTTTCGTCAGTTCGTCGATAGTTCTTTCTTTTTCATAGCGAAAATGTATTTTTTTTTTTTTTTTTTGGAAAGCAAGGCGTCGTTTTCGAAGATTAGGATTTTCCGTCGTCCCTCGCGATTTGTTCGTTTTCTTTTTCGTTTCGATTTTCGTCGATGAAAAAAAAACAAAACAATTGAAATATATTGACAAAAAAAAAACAACGCGTTCGTTTTTCTTTTTTTTTTTTCTTTTCGTATTTTCACTTTTCGTTCGCACTTGAAATTTTTTCGTGGTCTAGCTTAAAAAAAAAAAAAAATTTAGTCGCACTCGTGCCCACGACGACGACGACGACGAGGAGGAAGAAAACGACGAGGAGTAAGAGGACGATGAAAAAAATTTTTTTTTTTTCGTCCACGATGTCCACGAGCACCACGTGAGTTCTCGATTTATTTTCGTTTTTTTTTTTTTTTGTTGTTTCAAAAGCCTTTTTTTCGTTACGTCACAACCCTGCGCCGCGAATCACGAACGATTATCGTTTTTCTTGTTATTTATTATTTTTATTTTATATTTTTTTCGTTTGTTTGGGTTTGCTGTTTGGGTTTGGTTGTTGGTTTCGTTACGATCGCTCTTCTTTCTTGTTTTTTGTTTTTTTTTGTTTGTTTTAATTTTTCGTCGTTTCTCGCGTCGCGTTCTTCGTCTCTGGTTTTATCGGCGTCTTCGAAACGAACTCGAACGAACCTCGCGAAATCGACGAGACGGTTTTTCACGGTACCGATTACGGATAATCCGTTGAAAAATTACCGGAATCACCGAAATCCATTTCCACGACTCGTCATTCCCATCTCGTGATTCTCTCATCCCTCTCGGCTGTCTTCCCTCTCTTTGATCGTTCTTCGTATTTTTTTTTTCTTCTCTTTTTCTTCTCTTTTTCTTCCTCATTTTTTTTCAGTATATTATCACATCGACCTTCCTCTACACCAGATTGTATTCTTTGAGGTTTGATTGGAGAATCGTATCCTTCACCGCCGCGAATACGAATCTTATGTTTTCCGTATCTGCGAAAGAAATTACAAGAGTTAGAAAGGTTCATCGATCTTTTTTTTTCTTTTTTTTTTTTTTTTGTTTGGGTTTGATTCGTTCGAAAAATTGTTGAAAAAGAAAAAAAAACATGGAATCATTGGAAAATTGAGAGTGACACTTTTTTGAGAATTTTTTTGGATTGCGAAAAGTGCTTCGATGATTTTTTGTACTTTTATTACAAATTACTATTTTTTTTTTGTTTACAGAATTCCGTCTACAATTCGCATGACAAAGATTTCATAAAGATGGAAAAACGGAATTCGATTTAATTTCGATAAAAAATTTCAATTCGATTAAAATATTTAAGGCATTTCAATTTAAAAACCAAAGGAAATAAAAGAAGCCTATTATTATTATTATTATTATTAATTAAACAATTTTACTGGATTTTTCAGCTGCAGATTTTCGAAATATTTACCAAGTATTTCCGGTGTTAGTGAATATTCAGCGGAAATGAAAAACTTACCGATAAATGGTATTCAGAGTTTGTTAATGCGAGCTGCAAGTGCCAAGAACATGCGAGAAGCCAGGCCCATCGTTTATTTATTTTTTTTTTTCGTTATTACGACGAATTGGAAAGATACGAGTACGGAAGAGTTTTTGAACCGTGATTTTTTCAAAAAGACGAAACGTTTCGAAAAAAAAAAAAAGAAAAAAAAAACAGAAAAAGGAAATAATGATTTTTAAATGAAAATCATGGAAGGATTCTACTTCGAAAATAAAAAAAAAATCGAATTCATTTTAATTTCCCACATTTTTCGAAAGTAAATATATTCGAGAATATTTTTTGAAAAAATTCCTGAACAGACTTTATTAAAGTAAAATCCTTTTATTATTTATTATTCATTATATTATCACATAAAAAATTATTATTAATTATAATTATTTAATATTATTTAATTATTATATAATTATATTTATAATTTATTATTTATTTGTAAAAGTAGAATCCTGCCTTAAATCGGCGATGAGTAAAAGTGATTTTCGAGGTTATGTCGACGTTTCAACGTGTCCTTAAAGAGAGAAAGAGGGGACAATCGAACGAAACGATATGAAAGCATGCGTAACTTTATTTTTATACATATTCCGACGTGAAAACAAAATGTCGCAGTGAACAATAATTCCGGAAGCGTAAAGCAACCACTCAGCTTCGAAAAGCCATTTTTAAACGTCGTTTCGAAGAACCGTGCTCCGAGAATAAATATATCGTGGTTATGTTTGAATTTCCACTTTAAGGGGTATAACACGATTAGATACGATACACAGATTATTATTGGCGAATAGAATACGGACTAGCACTTGTTTCGCAAAAACGACGATAACGTTTTTTTTCTTTTTTTTTTTTTTTTCAAAGAAACATTTATGTCTGCAAAACAATCATGGAGGGATATACAAATTGAAGAACACTTCGAATAATTATTGATTACGATAATGGTCGATGTCATGCAGCATGCTTTTTCATATTTTTTTTTTTTTTGCTCTCAAGCTTTTCCGCACGTCGAAAATCGAATTATTCGAGTATCGTTCGATTATTATTATATTTAACGTTTTTAAAATCTTTTTTTTTTTAAAAACGTTCGATTATTATAATATTTTTTTTGTCGAATAAAATTCGATTATTTATTGAATTATTATTTTTTCGTCGTTTTTCACAATTTCATTCGACACGAGAGAAATTGAAAACCAAAAACTACTTTGAAACTTGCTCGTTTCGAAATATTCCGATCGAAGCAGCGCGGAACATTGAAAAATTTGAGAAATTTGGAAAATTGAAAAAAAAAAGAAACAAAAAAAATAACTTTCACGAAACGAGTGCAGAAAAAATGTGAAAGAGAAAAAAAAATCGTCTCGAAATCTAGAAACGAAAGCTGCGTTGAGTTAAATAGTTTTGCAATTGTTTTTTGTTTTTTGTTTTTTCATTTTTTTTTTTTTTTTCGCTTTGATTCTTTTCTTCGTTGACAAAGAATCCATGCGTTTGAATTCTGCATTTAGTTTCTTTTTTCTTTTCGTTTTTGGATCATTTGCTTTTCCCACGGCAATAAAGAGCGATAAACGATGAATCGAACGATGAAACGCGATTTCAAGCGAGATTGAATTCCTTGAGCGCGGTCTGCATAATAGTGTCCTTTACAGCGCAGAACACAAGCTTGATGTTCTCCGTGTCTGGATAAACGATTCCACGTGTGCATGCGAGAATTTTTTGTTTTGTTTTTTTGCGTGTATTTTTTTTTTTTTTCAAGAAAAAAAGAGAAAAGAGTATCATTAGAAGATCGTCAAGAACATTTGGAAGATCGAAAATCAATCGTAATCGTAAAGATATTTTGAATTTCCTTAGCAATTTAAAAAAAAAAAAACACACATTTTTTCTTCAGCCAAAATTTTGTTTTTCCTCTTTCGTATTTCGATTTTTGGAAATTCATTTTTATTTTTTATGAAAAAAAAAAGGGAACGATTGATTTTCGTCGACCATCGATACAATCGACTCACCGTGTTTAAAAAAAGCACCAAATACACCAAAAAGCAATGCAAACATCGAGTACAAAAACTTAATGAATTAATTAATTGATTAAATTAATTTGTTAATTAAAAAACAGCAGCGTTGCAATAACGTGCAATATCCAAGGCTCGTACCAGCAAAGCGTTTGGGGACAACAATTAATGTTAGATATAGATATTTATATATATATATTTATATATATATCGTGCAAAATAATCGGGAATTATTAAAAAAAAAAAAAACCAAGCGTCGAGCCTACCTGTGGCGCATGTGAAGTGAGAATAAATAATTTTCTCGTTATCCGGGTTCAAGTCGACAAACATCCCCAGTATGAATTCTCTAGCTGTTGTGGCCAGTCTTTGTGGCCCTGAAATTAACAATACGAATACGGGGGTGTACCAGAGGCGAGGAAACGAGCGTTTTGTTTTTTACCACTAGAAATTGGACGATCGAAGATAGCGGTGAAAAGTACGAATCTCAAAGGTACAAATAAGCTTATAATTACGTAGCACAGCTGCGAGGACGATTCCTATTTTTAATTAATTTTTTAAATGTTTTTTTTTCTGGTTGAAAAACTTTGTTGGAGTTTTGGGTTCGTTTGGAAAATAAGGACCATTCTTTGTAGGTTATAATTTCGAAAATTAAGATATCCCTAGTATTTGTATTTTTATTTTTTTTTTATCGCGAATATGTTGAGAAATTTTGAAATTCTTTCAACGCGATCTGGTGGAAAGTGTGATCCAAAGGGAAACGTAAATCGACGTAAAACGCGTTTGTTTGGGTTTGTTTTGGGTTTTCGTTTTATCGGGTTCGGATTTGTTTAGGTTTGAGTTTGCTTGGGTTTGAGTTTGTTTGGATTTGGGTTTGTTTGGGTTTGTTCCAACTCGATTTGGTAGAACGTATGATCCAAAGGGAAACGTAAATGGACGGAAAACGCGTTTGTTTGGGTTTGTTTGGGTTGCTTTCAACGCGATCTGGTGGAAAGTGCGATCCAAAGGGAAACGTAAATCGACCTAAAACGGACACGTCTTTGATGCGTGATCACTCGTTCCAACAATAACGTTGGAACGATCGCCGGTCTTCCCTAGGACAGGGTCGTAACACGAGTTGATCCAATAATTCAAAGATAACTCAATATGCGATCGAAGGTCGGTTTATTGAATTAGCCTCGACGCTACTCAATGAAGCCTCTCAATAGTTTAAGGTTAAGGTGAAACCCTGTACGAGTTCTTAATCAAGGAAAAAAAAAAGAAAGAAAAAGAAAACGTTCATTCGATACGATTCGATGCAGCGTGTCCGGAAGTGAACAAGATTTTTTTTTTTTTTACGATCCAAGAGCCCAATAGCATCGAGAATGTGTTTTATGGAACGATAAAGGATCGCCAATTACGATAACGTCCCATCAATCTACCATTTTATTCCCGTTTTGATCAGGGATCGCTTTCCTCCAGAGATCGCTTTTACAGCTAGCAACTACTTTCATTGGTGCGGATTTTACACTCGTGTGCACAAATGGTCACTCCTCTCGATACTGGATAACTCGTTCGCTGGAAATACGATCGAAAGAATCTTCATTTTTCTCAAAATTGTATCATTTTTTATCGGGAAATAAAAAAGTTCAATATTCCAATCGGATCTTCCTTAAATTGAATTTTAAATAAATTTTCTTCTTTTGCGTTTTTAATCGTTTGAATTATTCGGTCACTTTATTTTTAAATAATTATTTCAATGATTTTTCAAATAATTATTTCAATGATTTTTCACATCATTACTTCAATTATTTTTCAAATCATTATTTCAATTATTTTTCAGATAATTATTTCAATTATTTTTCAAACCATTATTTTAATTATTCAATCGTTTCATTTTCAAAAAATTATTTTTCAAGCAATTATAAAAACAATAAATCAAACAATTATTTTTCTCGATAACAGAGTAAAAGTGCCCATTTACGTTAGCCATATTTTAAATCGCGTATTTACGGAATGACGATTTTTCGGGGGTTTTTAGGTGAAAGTTTGAACGTTAAGCAAACGACAAATATATTAATCGCTAGCTTGCTACGAAACGAGTGCGATATATATATTTTTTTTGCCGAATACGTATTCCGTCAGACCTGTCGCAGCTGTGAAGTGCGAGTAGCACATTCGATCAGGATCAGGATTCGTACTTAGATACACCTGTAGGATGAATTCTCGTGCTGGTTTATCATCACATTTCGGGCCTGTATTACGAAAATTCATTGATACGCCGGAAATCACATTTTTATTTGTTTCAAGAAAAAAAAAAAAAAAGAAAGAAATCGTAGAAGTATGACAGGCTAAAGAAATCATGGAAGTAAAATGAATTTTTGAAGTAATTGAATAATCACGCCCATGAAGTTTGCATCGTTTTTCCTTTTTAAAATTTATTTTAATTTTTTTATTTTTACATTATCTTTGATATTCATTGTTTTCTTTATTTTTATTTACGAAATTTGTCTTTTCTTTATTTTTATTATTTACAACATTTTCGTTGTTTCTATGTTTATCAATTAAGAAAATCTTTCTTTTTGATAATTCTCGTTTAGCGGTCACAAAAAAAAAACAGTGCGATACACGATTTTAAATAACGATAAAAAATCAATAAAAAAAGATAAAACACAATATTGTTACGTTCGATCGATGCAAGCTTCAACTCCTCGAATCTCTTATATTCTTTTTCTTACTTTCTCGAATTTCCATGATTCCTTTTTTTAAATATTTTTTTGCTTTTTTCGGTTTTGTGATAACGGTGAGAAAATCTTACCGGAGTATTCTGGAAAGTAGTCGACGAGATGGGAGTACATGATCTTCTCCTCCAGCAGATCTTTCTTATTTAGGAACAGAATAACGGAGGAGTGTTGAAACCAGGGATATGTTATGATCGTTTTGAATAGCGCCTTACTCTCCTCCATTCGGTTCTACAGTGATAGAAAAAAACATTTTTTTTTTAACAAATGATAAGCGATTGAAAAAAATTGGTCATAAATTTCGAATAAATTTGCAAAAAAAAAAAACGTAAAGAAAAAACCATAATCGATGTTCGATTCTCACCTCGTTTTCCGACTCGAACAGAATTTGATCGTATTCACTTAGGGCTACTAAAAATATAATGGAGGTGACGTTCTCGAAACAATGAATCCATTTTCTTCTTTCGGATCTCTGTCCGCCGACGTCTACCATCCTGAAATAATCAAAATATCGCATTAGTCGTTTTTCTCATCGATCACGAACGAAAAAAAATTTTTTTTTTTTTAGAAACGTGTGTGTATATAATTTATATTAATATTTTTTATATTATATATATATATATATATTTATTATTATTATTATATATAATATACAAAATATTAAATGCAGTCGTGCTCAAAATTAATAACCAATTTTACATAAATTTTCTATTCGGACAAAAAATGGAATATCGGAGCGAAAAAAAATCGTGCATCGATTTACCAAACGGAATTTTGAAGCGGACGAATCCGTCTTCGTTTTGGACGTTTGGTGAAATTTTTGCAATTTTTTGTTCACCCGATACGTCGTTTCGAAAATATCGTTTCCGGTTTCTGATTTAATGATTAATTGCGATTGTTGAAACGTACGGGATGGATAATTAAATTTGAGCAAGATTGTTTATACAATGTATATTTATATAATAATGAATATTATATAGATATAAAAATATAATGATTATATATATATATATTTTTTTTTTATTTAATATATATATATATATATATATAGAAAATTTGTTTTAATTTGTTACGCTGACAAACGAAAGTAAGCTCGCCCAGCCGTGGACCGGAAACACAGTACACTAGGAAAGAGAAAGAGAGAAAGAGAGAGAGAGAAAGAGAGCTACTCATCATTCCCAAACATAATTAAAAAGCGTTACGTTTCACCATGGCGTGTGCAAAAATGATTTATTTCAAGCTCGCACAGTCACATGCAGCAGCGACGAGGCAATCTGACGTGTACGAAATTTTTCGTTGGACCGATTACCCGAAAACCACGATTCATATAGTTTTCTTTTTGTTTGAATTTTATTTTTCTTATTTCATTTTGGAAAATATGATATAAAGTAATTGAAACATTAAAACAATAAATAAAAGACGGAAATTCGAACTTTTACTTTAAAAAAAAAATTGTTTTTTGATTCGTGCCTCTTTTATATTATTTGTAAATAATAAAAAGTTAAAAACGAGATTCGTTTTCGAAATTTACAGCGAAAATTCGATTGCTTCGATTTTTATTTGAAGTTTGGTATTTTCGATTTGAAAATCACTCGCGAAAAAAAGCTTTGATCTTTCATTTTTTACGAGTTTTGATAAATTTAATAAATTATTGAGAAAATGAAAATGAAAAAAATATAAAAAAAATGAATTAAATGACTGAATAACAAAATTGGCTTCGTGTTTCGCGTGTGATTTAATCTTTTAAAAAAACTTTGTTTTTTTTTTGGTTTTTTTTCGTAATATGGTACCTAAATATGATGGAATCCAGATCGAATGGATATTCTATAATTCCAGTGGTGGGAGCTCGAGCGCGAAGAATGTCTTGCTCGGTAGGAAGGTAGTCGGACGCTTCGATACGTGCCAGATCGCTAAGATAACTGTAAACAAAAAGTAGCCAAGCGACTATCCTTTATCGCGCCCATGCCATGCAAATTTTTCGTTTTTTCTTTTTATATATGTATATGTGTCTTATATATATATACATGATATAATAACGTCACGATAAATACGAGATCGACGCGAATAAAATAGATTCGTTTTTGCCGTCACCGTTTACACGATTTATCTCCAACGTTCACCTTTACTTCGTACCTTTGCGTGGAATATCAAACAAAGTAAGTCATACGATTCGAGAATGGGAATACTTTTCGGCGAGTACAAGGCTTTACAGACTTATTTTCATGGTTGTCAAAAAAGAATTTTTATTTTAGGTTATGTTTGAGTTTCTCCGTTGAAAAATACGAGTTTGTTCGAATTCCGATGGAAAATGAGAGTTTCCTTGGATTCCAGTGGAAAATTCGAGTTTGTTTGGGTTTGTTCTGGTTCCAATTGAAAATCCAAACTATGTTTGGGTTTGTCTGTTTTCCACTCGAAACTGCGTATTTATTTGGGCTTCTTTGAATTCTACTAAAAAGACGCGTTCGGGTTCGTTCGTGTTTTACAAAATATAAGTATTTTGCCTCCGAATGATGGAAAATTATAATCAAAAAACGGAAACCCAAAATAAATCTTTTTTTTCCAACCATTTCCAGTAATGTAACGCCTTGGATGGACCGGATCTAAAATCATAAAAAGATAGTTGAGAATGATCGAACCGAAGTGGCAAAGGGATCCAGAGATAAGGGAGGAGTTGACCGACGTGCTTCAGCCATAAAAGAGCTACGCCAAGATCAGCTACGAGAGAACGTGGATCTAAGGTGAACGTTCTCCGAGTTCCAGCTTGCATTTCATCGAACTCCGGGATAAGCGAAGAAAAGAAAGACAGCACAAAAAAAAAAATAAACAAAATAATAAATCACCGACGAGAGTTGTTGAATCTCTGGATCCGATTACTTTCGACTCAGGATAAAATAATAACAAAAAAAAGGAAAGAAAATGCTTCGCATGCATAATTCACGTTGATAATGATGACAACGTGATAAGTTGCGAAATTAGTCACGAGATGCAGTTTTTCTGTGTTCTTCTCCGTCCTTTTCATTTTTTTTTTCTTCTATTTTCCGTTCAACGTAGGCGTAAGACAAAACGTAGAAAATAGTCACGGCGCAAATCCCCATGCGAACGCAGACTCAGGCAGTGTGTATCTTGTGTACATGTTTGTGTGTTCAGGCAGGCTTTCGTATCCTTTTTTCAATCGTAGTATTTCTTTTATTTATTTATTTTTTCTTTTTTTTCGTTTCTCCGGCTCTTCGGCTCCCATCTTGGACGTACCTAAATCGTATCTCTTCCAAATCAAACGGATATTCAATTATACCAGTTGTGGGCACTCTCACGCGAAGAATGTCCTGTTCTGTGGGGAGGTAGTCGGGCGCCGCGACTCGGTCTATTTCGTTTAGGTAGCTGTAACATTTATCTCTCGGTACACCCAATTTCGCAAATATCGTTCATCCTCGAAACAAACAAATAAAGGAATAACAGCGATTCGACGAATTTGGAGACGAGTAAAGAGAAATTCCAAATTTGTTGAACGATCCGGTCAACGTTGCGTAAACGCGCGCTTCTCTCGTAGAGTCGAAATTAGCATCGTTGGAAGACGAGAACCATTTTTTATTATTACCAATGTTCATAAAGGTGTGATCAGCTGATTGGATGGAATTTGGATAGTAACCATGGTCGTTGCGTCCCAACTATGCAAACTTCGTAATTTAAAATTGTATCAATAATGCTGATGTCACTCAGGTTAGGAATTACATTTTTTTCTTTCTCTGTGAAAATAGTGCTCAGTTTTTACGGGAAATTGTTTCTTTTTGATTAATTAACGAAGATATGGTACTGAAATTGCAAATTTACCCGAACGCGTAACGTCACAGTGTTATAACCGTTGAACGAACTTCTCGCGTAGTTCTCGTCAAATATTGTCGAAAATGGGAAACGACGAAATCGTGCACAACTCCTTTCATATTTTCTGATTGAATAAGACGAGAATTCGGCGCTGGGCAACGATTTTTGCACATTTTGGCAATCGCCGTCGACAGTAAAGAGAAAATCGAGAATCGTTCGGTAGGACATCGCGAATTCTATTTTCAGCGGAATCATTTTCAGCTCGAATTAACTTTCACAAATCCACTTTGACACATAATAAAAACTGAAAACGGATAATTCTCGAATTATCCATTCATTTCGATATATCCGTATCTTAACCTCAAAAACGACAACATTGATTCGCGTGGACGCGCGAAAACCCGCGTAACCTATAATCCTGTGGCAACACCGTGACGTGACGAACGCCAACGCCACTATCGTGGTGTTTGGCGGGAACGAAGTAAAATTTGAATTTGGCACGATGAAAAAAAGAGGAAAAAATCAAGAATTCCGAAAAGAAAAGAAACATTCATTTTCAAAAAAGAAAACTTCACTTTCAAATTAACTTTAACCTTCAAAGAAATATAAAAATTGAGAAGTTTTCGGAACTTGATTCGAAAATCAAAACGTTACGAATGAGGAAAATGGATAATAACGTTTGAGATTTGTTTCAAGGTTCTTACTATTTGGCAGAATCCGTGAGTTGGTATTCTCGTCGACGGTCGTAACATTCTTGAATTCCAGCGTCTAGCCACAAATCCTTAATAGCTTCGACGTACGGAGTTTCGAACGTCGTTACCGTTTCGAAGTCTATACTCCTGACGAGTTCCGCTTTTTCCTGCGCATGAATTTCGGATCAGCCAAAATTCGAAAAAAATTCGATGTCATCAAAAAAATTTTCTTTTTTTTACTCACTATATTCGAGGAGTCTCCGTACGCTATTTTGAGTAGGTCCATCGCCCGTATCATCGACTGCATCGCCATGAATATATTTTGATAAACGAGCTTTATAAAGCCCCTCTTGTCGTCGTCCGAATAACCAGAACCGTGAATAATTCTCATCTGTTTGATGAATGTCGATTTGCCCGATTCGCCAGTACCTGCGAATAAACAAAAATACGTCAATTTCGACTCCAGGCTAATTCGGAAAATTTGATAATCTCTGAATAGCCGAAAATACATTTTTTTATTAAACAAATTTTTTTCCATCGTCCAAAATCAGGAACGAAACCAAAATTCACTTTCGCACAATTTTTTTAATTCGCTTTTGCATACGAATAAAATTAATTCGATCTTTTTCAAGTTAATATTTTTTCAATAATTAATTTTATTTTGTATTTTTTTCAAATAATATTTTCCTTCGTTCTTTCAAATTAGTCAAAATTATGCAAATGATTTTTAACAATTTTTAATCAAAATTTTACTATTATTTATTTGAATTTTATTTTACTTAAAATAATTATTTTTTAAAATCTTTTTTTTTTCATGTGTAAATAATGGTTTGAAAAATGTTTGGGTTTGTTTGGGTTGATATAAAATTGCGTAATAAGATGTGTAGAAAATTCATATTAATATGTATATTTTTAATGTAAAAAAAATCGTTTTCGATCGCACGGAAAAAAAATTGGACGACGCCGAGTGTGATTTTTTCGCAGATCAGTCGATTCGGACGGAACCGCGCTCGGCGCCAGCCGGAAATGGCATCGTCTTTCACACCCAAAAGCTCTACGGCGGACACTTTTGGGGAGGGCTTCTGCTACTGCGCTCTTGCGAGTTTCTACTCGCGATCGTTTAAATAGCCGCCTCATTAAACTTTCAGCCCTTTCTCTGCAACCTCATCAAACCCTTTTCCTAAAAATCTCCGATATATATATATGAACTAAAAAAAAGTACCATTTTCGAAAATTATCTAAATCTAACTAGACCTAAAAATCCAAAATTTCCATTTCAGAAGATTTGAAAAATCCGCATTTATAAAAAAAAATGTTTGTTTCAATCCAAAAAACATCGCAAACTTTGTATTTCTAAAAATCCAAAACGTACGATTTGAAAAATACGAAATTTCGCTATTCTGGAAACTCAAAATTTCCAAAAAAATTTTCGCAACAAGCGGCGCGATAAAAAAAGTGATAAAAATTCAAAAAGTATTTTAAAATAATTTCCAAAAAAAAGAAAAAAAAAAAAGAAAACTGGTGAAAGCTCGGAACGCAATGAATTAAAAAATCAGTATTTCTAAAATCCATTCTAAACAGAATTTTTCAATCCAAAAAAAATCGCAAACCTTCTATTTCTAAAAATCCAAAACGCGTTTCCAAAAATACGAAATTTCGCGATTCCGGAAACTCAAAATTTGCAAAATTTATCGCAACAAGGGACGCGAAAAAATATAAACAAAAATAATAAATATGAAAAGAAAAAAAATATTTAAAAATAATATGCGAGAATAAAAAAACATAAAAACATATAAATATAAATTAAAAATAAAAATAAAAAAAAGTAAAAAGAAGTGGCGAACGCTCGGCGACTGAGATACGAGGCGTCGTAGCCGCGTGACGAATCTGAAGGAGGGTATCAGCTCGCTCGAGGCTCTTCGAACGTTCCGACCGGGAGCGCCAAACGCGGCCGTATCTCGAAGCTAAACGGCGACTCGTGTTTTCCGGCGTCACCGCTCTCGAAAAACGCCAGGGCGTGGCGCTAAGATCGAATCGTGGAAAATCATGAATGAAAATTGTACCGTCCCACGAGCGGCGCCGACGCGCCTGGCTCCGCTCTTCCGACAGAGACAAGTATACGAAAAAAGAAGAAGGGAGAACGAACGAACGGATCCGCGCCCAAATCCACTGACTTTTTTCGTAACTCTCGTGTGCAATCGTCTTTTCTGTACTTTTTCTCTCCCTCTTTATTTATTTATATATTATTCTGTAATTCATCAGTTTAGAAAATTAGTGATCCTTTAATGGGCGGTTTTTTTGTTTGGGTTTCATGTCATGTATTTTTATGGTTCATGTCAATGTATTTTTATGGTTTGGAGATAAATTCACCATTTACTTCGCCTTGAACTCTCCACTTCTAGGGATTAATGTAAAAAAAAAATCTTTAGACAGGTTTTTTGCATTTTTTTCAGTCTAATTTTGTACTTCCGGCAAAAACTCGGGCATATTCGTAATCAGCGGGAAATTTCCGATCAATTACACCCTTTTAATACTTAAAAAACGGAAAAAAAATTTTTTCGACCTCCCAGGCCCGTTTTACCGGAATCTCAAAAATCGCGATATTTCAATAGGTCGTAGAGTGAGCTTCTCCCAGGCTAAGGACATTCAATTGGTGAGTTTGGAAAAGGTTTTTGCCTAACTTAAACAATGGCGTTGGATTCGTATCGATATCTCGTATAGTTTCTCCGGAATGTCCACTTGAAAAATCGCTAAAAAAAACGCAAAGGGGTATGTATGGAAAAATTTGCAAAAATCGATGGTCCAACTTTGAAATTCTGCCAAAA
>JAPYZI010003849.1:0-39428 GCA_030523105.1 Ophioninae sp. A BG-2022a | reverse complement strand
GAAAAAACGTATTTTGCCCAAAAATCGAAAAAATTTTTTGATTTTTAATATTTTTTTAATAGGTTCTTTACGATGCAATTTGATCCCCCGAACACGAATATACCATTTATTTCCCCAAAAACCCAAAATTTCCATTGAAAAACCCCAAAAAATTGCTAAAAACCCGTTTTTTTTGGCCGCGTGCGGTACTTTCGACGAAAACTCGACGATATTCGTAACGAGGTGAAAAATTTGCGATCGAACGGACCCTCGAAACGGTTTCGTATCGAAACCTTTTTTGTCCGAAAGCGAATTCACGATCGGTCTCCTCGAAATTTGCTAATTCAACGATACGGACCCGTTTGCTGATCAAGGGATGGAACGGACGGTGAATGCCGCGAGGATCGTGTTTTTTCACTCTTACGAGCGATCGACGGGTGGACAGTAAGAACGTTGCCCCAAGAACGATCGGTCAAACGAGGCGTCGTTTATTCGTCGCGATGACGTCACGAGTCCGCGACGATCGCTAGTCGTGTCTCACCGTTAACGAGCGAAAGTGCGAATCCCCGGTGGGATTCGACGCGCGACAAGATCGGTGCAACGAACTCTCGTAAGCCTCGGCGATGCTCGGACGCCTTACCGATCGATGCGCAAATTTCGAGCCGACGCGTCGTTACCGCACAATCGCGTCGCTCGCCTCTCAAAGCTGTCGAAACGTTTGTTTAATTTCAACGATTTTTCTTTTCCAGTTGTTTACCAATTATCAGAATCTTTTCATTTTTAATTACTTATCGATCGTTAACATTTTTTACTTTCAATAACGACGAATCGTTTCGTTTCAATTGAATCTCGATCGTCGTTCCGACGGGCGCTTCGTCAATTTCTCAACGATCGATAAGACAAGCGGTTCTCGTTGAAATTGCCGCCCACCATCAACGAGCCGAATCGACGCACAATTTTATAATTGCCGCTCGTACATCCGATATAACTACAGATACATCGTATCTTCTTTGTTTATGCGTCGTCTTTGGACGATAAGCCCGTTTCTGTCTCGAATCTCGTTGCAACGTTCGTATCGTTTTCACCGCTTCGCCCGATAAAGATCGTGGAAAATTCTGACGATCGATTGGACGTCCGTTCGATCGATCATTCGCGGATTATTCCGATCCAGACCGAAAACAACTATTTCGGAATGGACAATTCGATTATTCGTAACGAAAGTATCGATTCAAGAATTCATTCGAAATAAAAAATAATCATCTTTTTTGAATGAACTTTTGAACCGAAGGAAACGTTTATCGTCTTTTTCGATCGCCCAAAATACATTATTCGTGAAAGAAAATCCTCAAGGCTTTTGGCGCAACGTCGATCGTTATCCTCGTAAATCGGGGTGTCCACCCGTCGTCCGATCACACGGTACGGCTGATGAGTTTTTTTTTGTTCTCCATTGTTCTCGAGACGAGTCGTTTTTAAGATCGATGATTCGACGGCCGTGAACCGTTCGAACGGCAAGGCCGGCGCGAACGGAGAAGAAAAAGAGCCATTGGTATCCGGTTGGATGAAAATCAATAGGATCTCGCGTTCCTCGAAGAAGTCGGGACCGACGACGCGATTTACCTTTCCCATTGGAAAGGTAAATCGCGTGCGTCGCGAACCAATGTTCAACGACGTCGATCGCTTCGCGTACGCGAACGTTCGCGTTCCATCGGGATTTCCGTTTTCCTCGCGTGCGTCCAATCGATTTTCTCGATCCAACGTTCCAATCCCCCCGTTAATAACACCGTATTCTCGCCTTCTCAATGACAAAGCCTTTTTCTACCGGTTTTCCGATCCGATCGAGATTTACGAGTAAAACGATACCGCTCGATCGACGCTTCGAGAATCGTACGAACAAAATGAAAAAGTGCAAGCGGCTGAACGCGGAATGCGGTCGGGCGATTCGATCGATAGAATCTATCGGCCGCTCCGTTCCGAGATAATCCGTCGGGGAAAAGTTCAAGCGTGGCTCGCTCGCGGTTCTACCGGAACGGAATCGCTTCGATCGATCGTCGTTTTGATTTTGATTTTTTTTTTTTTTTTTGCATTTTTGGGAACAACTTTGTTTCCGTTCTTCGCGAGAGCGAACGAACGGGTGGAAAATAGAACGAACGCGGCAAAAGTACTTTTCATCAATGCCGAGCGGTCGCCCGAGGCTGAAACGACCGTAAAACGAACTCTCGCGGATCGGTGCGATCGTTCGTAATTTTTGCGATTTTTCTATATTTTTAACTACGATCGAATCGTCGAGGGAACGAAAATTAGCTCGAAGGTAAGAAGGAAGACTCCTACCTAGTATGTACATCATCGTGAAACAATTGTCGAAGGCGAGTCCCACGAGGAATCGGCAGGCAGCGAATTGCCAAAAATTGTGCGCGTAAGCCGTCGCGACACCCGCGACGAAACCAACGACGTTCGTTCCAACGAGAGCCGGGATCCTTCCGTAACGATCGGCCGTCCATCCGAATATCAGACCACCGAATATCGCACCGACGAAAAAAATACTCTGGGCCAGGCTGGGCAGCGCGGCGTTCTCGCAGACCCACTCGAACTGAAACCAAACGTGAATCGGATTCGCGGTCCCCGAAGGAACGTCGCTCCGTTTAACGCGACGTCAATGATAAAACCGACGTTTCGTTTGAAAAAAGAAACACGCGAGTACGGTCGGGGGACGGCGCTCGATCGAACGCGGCGTCGACGAACGCGTGACGATATCGCGCTCTCGTCGCGCGAATTTCAAAATGATCCGGTACTTTTCTCGGCGATACTAATGAGCCAACGATCAGCGAGAACTCTCGAGTGAACGGCGAGCGATGAAAAGTCGCTCGCTAAAATTAATTTCAAACGCGATATCGAGGCTGGAACTCGAGCCGGAGCGATTCTTTTTTCTCCCTTGCTTTTGACGCAATCGGTCGATCGATCCGAGGTTCGCTCGCGTCGAGCGATCGACGGGATTTAATTACGCGTTCGATCGCCGCTACGAAACTCACTCGTCCGAAATGATCCAACGGATATTTACGAGGCGGCGAGTTATTTGAGAGAAAAAGAAAAGGCAAAAAAAATAGGCGGGTACCGTGCAAAATGCATAATTCATACATCCAACGCGTTTTTCGTCTCTGCGCCTTGACGCGTTCTCCCGCGGCGTCTCGCGCAAGGTGAACTCGCGTCTCGTGACGTAACCGGTCAACGGGACGATTGATCCGACGCGAGACTCGATCGAACCGCAAAAAATACAATTTTACGAGAGCTCCGGTAAAAGCGCGTCCCGAATTGATAACAATTGCATCGATATCGATTACGATTGCGTCGTTCGTATCGAGGATCCGATGAAAATTACCTCGGTAGAAATAGTGTGATAAGGTACATCCGTAAAATTGAATTCCCAACCGTACTGGCAATTCTTTATCGGCCATGAAGGATCGGCCGCGGGAACGCTTCCGTTCTTCAGTATTTCCGTGTAATTCACGTCGTACATCGAGCACCTCGAGTACCCGAGACTCGTCGATTCCTGACCTTCCTTGGCGAGTGGAATCCCGAGGGCCAGTCTTGTCGAATTTCAAAAAAAAAAAAAACGAATCTTTCAGCTTGGTAAATTGAACGATAATTAAAAGGAACGAAGAAACCAATAAAAATGGCGAATCAATGAAGCATCGTCGCGTTTTATTTCTCAATCGAATCGAATCGAATAAACATTGAATCTTCGTTAAACAAAATTGAATAAGGCAAACACGAGTAAATTTGATTTCCAAACACGATCCGACGTCGAATTCGCCGGCGCGTTAATACACGCGTGTCGTCCATAAATCGAATCGGCAATGTTCGTCGACGCGTTGCTTTCCGATTCACGGACTCGAGTTCTCGATGAACCGCGCGCGCGTTTCGACTCGAGGAATGAGAAAACGCGCGGGGATCGATCCTCGTGCCGCCAGCGATAACGCATCGCCGAGAAAATTCATTATTGCGAATACGATAAAAATCGCAAGTTCGAACCGTACAAACTCGTTGCGACGCGAATATTCCAAGATTTATTTTGTTCTTTAGAGCCCAACGGAGGAACTCTGGAAGTCGGTCCGGACCGAACCGTGAAAAATAGACGGATTTCGAAATTGTTTTCGCGACTCGAATGATAGCACCGGATCATTAAAAAAAAAAAAACAAATATTTTCGATTAATTTCGAGGAAAGCGACGATGAAAAATAAATCGGAATTCTTTCGAGTGCAATAATACGAGCAATTACATCATGCCCTCTTCAACGAACATTAAGGCATCACCGGATGCAAATTCGTTTCCAATACGGTCATCGTTCGCAAAAAACAAGAATCCACCTAGTTTTTTTATTGATTCGTGGAATTCGTGGGAATTAATCGTACACGAATGGAGATTTGCAAAAAAAAAAAAAAAAATGAGAAACTGGAATTCATCGATATCGATATCCGTGGAAGTACGTAACTTTCGTGCGCAGAGATGCCCGCACGGCTATTCATAACGGAACGTTCGATCGGTATATTTGGAAAAACAATTGCGATTGGAGTTTCGAAACGATCACCGATTATCGATGAAAAATCTATGTTTTCCAACCCAAACGAATCGATTTTTCGTTCCAGCGTTGTTCCAACGATGGACGAGTCGCGTTACCAAAAGCTACAATTTCGAAACTACCGCGGTGATTCGTCCTCCTCGATTCCTCGAGTTTCGCGGGCGAATAATATTTTCGTTGAAAGTTTAAAGGGGCGAAAAACAAAAAGATCGCGCTCGGTTGAGGAAAAACGACGGAAAAGTGAACAGAACGACTGTACGCGTTTAGCATTAGCCCGAACGTTTGTGTCGAAACACGCGCGTTGGTTCTCCGCGTGGGATTGAATTTTTTTGCTTTCACGCTCTCATTGCTCGTGCGAAGGTTCTTCACGAGCCGTCCCGCGGTTACACCGCCGAAACAACAAAGAAATTTCCAACTCTCGCCCACCCGTGCGATTTCACCTATCCTAATTTTCTCGTTTCTTTTTTTCCGCGATTATTCGTCTTACTTGTTTACTATTCGATCGACACGTGCGATGTTTCAAGAGCGATGAAAAGACTTACGGTAGGTACTACTTTCCAAACCTTGTTTTTTCTCCAATTAGAAACGTCATAAAAATAAGTTTACGCTAATGAGTAAATCGAATGATCCGGCTTGATAACCGAACGAGGCAAAAAGTTCGATTTACCGGTTCGAATCGTGTCGTACGTGTTTGCTCTTACAAACGCGTCGCTTAATGTCAACTGAAACCCAAACAACAGCCCCAAAAATACGAAGACTGTTTCCGTCTCGTGTCTGAAACCGAGTGACTCGTTTAAATTCTACTAACTAGTTTGCTCCCGAGTAAATCGTTTTTACGAAAATATTGACCACTTTACGGAATCGTCGTTGTTCCAACGAAACGACGGGAAAGAGATATCATCGGTGGTCGCGAGTTTTCACGCGACGACAAACTTCAATCGCGGTAAAATCGTTTCGTACGTCCCGCGTTAGCGCCACAGATTTTCTCAAGTGATAAGACGAATCGTCGTTGCAGGATCATTTTTTTGCAATCGGATCAAAGTTCTTTTCCTTTGAAACGAAACTGTTTTTTTTTTGAGCAATCATCGGCATTGACGAAGATAATTTGAGACATCAAATTTCAGTTTGGATCGTAACGATGATCCACGCGCTTAATATCTCTCAGAGATTCGGTTGAATAGCCAAAAATAACTAAATAAAAAATAAATAAATGAAACAAACGAGAAAAGAAAAAATAAATAAAATAATAAGTAAAAATAACTAATGAGGTATAAAAAGTACGCGAGAACGCGCGTCAGTCGCGCGTCGTTGACCTCAGTTGTTAATCATCGATCGTTTTGTAGCGATACGGATCGCGAATCGGGCGCGAATAGTGCACGTACGTATCGGGGACGGTTGCTTCGTCGCGAACGTGTAAATTCGAAACCTTCGTTAATCCGCGATACGCAACAATTCGTACCGATGCGGAATTTTGAAAAAAAACCAAAAATTCATTTCGTCGACGAAAAATTGAGCGCTATAAAAACGAATCGGTTCGATGCGTTTGAACGACGAAAAACTCTTGATAGGTTCGTATCGATGCGGGATATCTCTAACTGTAATTACGTATGTTTTCTACGAAATATCCATAAGAGAAGTTTTTTTCCCATTACGAATGATTTTCTTCCATTATGGAAAATTTTCTTCCATTAAAGGAGATTTTTTTCAATTATGGAAAATGTTCTTCCATTAAAGGAGATTTTTTTCAATCATGGAAAATTTTCTACTATTATGGAAGATTCAACAATAATCGGTTGGGAATTAAACATTAGCGTTGGTCATCTTAATTTCGACGAGGCGGATCGTCGCGTCGTACGCGACGAGCGATTCAACGAACAACGCGAGTTCACTATTGAGAACGAGTCAATTTTGTAAGAATGCCGCGATATCGTTTACGGATAATCGAGGACTGAACCCAATTAAGCGGTAACGCGCTCAGCTGAATCGGTACAATTACGAACAATTCTCCGTTAATTGGTCCGTTCTTCCAGGAAACGTATTTTTTATCATTTTTATTGTTGCTCGTTTGGACACGTGTATTATAAAT
Organism: Ophioninae sp. A BG-2022a; assembly: GCA_030523105.1. Classification (NCBI taxonomy): domain Eukaryota; kingdom Metazoa; phylum Arthropoda; class Insecta; order Hymenoptera; family Ichneumonidae; species Ophioninae sp. A BG-2022a. The sequence goes on along the minus strand of JAPYZI010003849.1, from coordinate 32,789 downwards.
GTACGTCTGTTTATACGATTAATGAAACAATAATGATTAATTATTATAAACGAAATATTAATATAAATCGATATAAATAATGAAACAATAATTGTTAATACGGCAATAAAAGTGGTATTAATTATTACAAAATAATGATAAACAACGGATACACGAGTCGAACGCTACAGGAGAGACGGCAAAATCGTAGAATCGACGAAAGAACGAAGACAGAGCGATGCTCGGTACGAACCTTTGTTGAAGAGTGAGATTTCGGAGTTGGGGTATTTTGCACCAGTGGCCTTCGGGGACGAGAGTAATGAAGATTTGAGAGAAGTATACCCAAGCGACGAAGCACGCGAACGGTATCATAGCGAGGAAAAGAGCTTTCTGATAAAATCCGAATTCTCCGACGTACGGGAGTAATTCGTCAAAATCCATGTCCTTCTCGTCCGGTTTGCTCGTCGCGACGGCGGCCGGTGGAACCTCGGAATGTCCATTCACCGGAGGTTGTTGCCGACCGGCGCAACAATTCGGCGGATCTGGCTTTTCGAAACTGGCCGGTTCTGCCGGATCGACCTTTTCTTGCGGTGGCATTTTTCTCAATTTACGTCCTCGCGTAACTGCCCGTTCCAACGCGTATTTCGCAGATCGGAAACAATCCAAACAAAACTATGAACGATCCAAACAAACCTAACTTTCCAAAACTACGATGCACTATGGATAACGATTAATTATAACCGAGTCAACGAGCGAGCACTTTTCGTTTCGAAAAATCGCTATCAAATTTTAAATCCATCATTGATCCATCGCTTTACGGAAATAATGAAAAAATGTTTATCGTTGTCACCGAATTTTCCGAGAGTCGCTTCTGCGAACTATATATGCACCGGAATGCACAAAAATGCACTGATATTATTCGAAGGACTCGGACAATCGATGATTCTTTCGTCGAAAGAGACAACCGGTCGGGCTAGCGAGGTGAAATAAAAAAAAAAAAAAACCAAGCAAATCCTGACTCGATGAACAAAACGATATGCAACGCTTGGACGGTTGTACCGCTGCTGTTATACTCAACGACGCTGGAGGTATATCCCCCTCTCTTCTCTAACTCACCGCAAAGTGAACAGAATTCAATGTACTCCGGGTGGCATTGAAGAAACACGGAGGTGCTCGTTTCGTTCGTCGGTATACATTTTTTACGTAAACACACCGACACGCTCGTACGTACGAGCCGTTAGTTGTACGCGTCACGGCTATGATTTAAAATCGTACGAAACGTATTTTCGAGATACCTTCCTGTCTGGACGTTTGCGAAACCTTTGCCATCGTTGACCCGAATCGGACGCTTAAAATCAGTTTGTACGACTAACGAGCCAAGAGGACGATGCGTTTCGAGCATTGGCGCGGAGGACTTTGATCGATCTCTGGCGAAAATAAAAGTGTCCAACTTGGCGAAAGAAAAATATGAACATCGTTGGGTTTTGTTGGGCATTTGTCACGAAATTGTATTTCGATGCGCGAAAGGAAGACATCGTGGCGCGTTATTTGTGAAACCCCCGACGTGCGTTAGCGACGAAATCAAACTTCTCGATCGAACGTGCGCCGCGTTATCGCTGACATCTCTGTTTCGAGATCTCGATTAATTCTGATAATACGATCCGTGAGACGGATCGCGGCGACGTTTGCTCTTGAATTTACTTTATTCGTGGATTCGTTTGTTCGATGCCATCTTTCATACGGGAGATTACGGTAGCGTTGATAACGCGTTGATACCGAAGCTGTATCGGTCCGAGCAACGATCGACGTGTTCGAGCCGTACCACCGAGTTTCGTCCGCCTTCGAAGTTTCGACTCGTACGAACGAGAAGAACGAACGGTGCAGCGACGAAGAAACGCGGACGATACACGATTTTTCTCCTCCCAATAATTTGGTATTCGTCGATTAATCACCGGATCCTGATTAATCCCGTCCATTCAATGAAGCATCACTTCGGCCGAACAAATTTGTTTCGACGAGTCGCTCATAAAAAATAAATAAACGAGAAACCGGAGGAACGACGGGTACTTCGTAAAGAGCGCGAAAAGTACGAGCCTTTCCAGTGTCCCGTGAAAGATATTGAACAAATGTTCGTTTAATTAGCGATTATCCCGAAAGCCACCCAAGCGGAAGTGAATTCTTCAACGAATAATTCTCCTCGATAGCTTTCGAGTCCAAAGTTGTCGAGATAATGAAAAAATGGTGCATAAACTTCCGCGTGCTTCCGTCGGTCCAATTACACGAAACGCGCGAACGCGTCGACTCGATGATGCGAAAAACCCTCGGAATCGTCAAGTACATTTCCAATGCCCGTTATTCGTTCTCTTCGATTATACTCGCGCCTGTTCTTTCCACCGTCGTTATTTTTACTTGTATCCGCGTATCGTTGCCGAGATTAGAGGCTTTGCGCCGTAAAGGGTAAATAGGTCGATGTATCCTTTCAATGATTTTTCTCCGCGATGTTTTTCTTGTTTTTTTATGAATTTTCTTTTTTTCTAATTAGTTGCGAACGCCTTGAAGAAAATTACACGCGATTACGCGTGGACCAACGATCGCGCGTAAACCAAAAAGAAAAAGCACTTTCGAATGCCCAATTGCACCGTGCTGTTCGTACGGCTTCGAAATATTCATTGATACGACAATGAATGTACCGATCGGAAAATGTCCCTCTAAAGAGCTATTTCTGAAGACCGATTATTAATTTCAATTAAGTTGACTAATTAATCTTAAATAAATTCAATTAATTTCGTTGAAAGGCCTTCTTTTAAATAGTTGAAGAAACACCCGGAACCCGAAACAAACGCATCAGCAAAAAAGACATTAAACGAGAATAAATATAATTCACGAAGAAAGTGACTTACCGAACGATCCTTCCATAAACTATTCATGTTTTTCGCGCTACGTACCGATTTCAAACTTGTTCGAATGAAAAAAAAAAATGCAACAGCCCGTAAAAGTTATGAAAATTCGTTTGGACCCGTTCGCGATCGTCGGCTGCACCGCGCGACGATTCGAGTATGCATTGAAATCTTTGGATACATTCTCGAGGTTGAAGACGACAGGATTAAACGTTTTCTTCTTTTGATAAGGACGCAACGACGATACGAGAAATCTCAACGATCATGATAAATGCATTCTCCCGCGTAAATGCACGATACAGCACCCATGATCGGAGATATCGACCTTTCCACCCGCTTCGGTAATAACAAACTCGTCCTTATGAAACTTTTTTTCCACGTTTAATAATCAATGATAATAATTGGAGTTAAATTCCAACAAAAAAATCCAACTGCCCGCAACTTTCTAATTTATTCATCGTTTAAATAAATCTTGATTTTATAAATTGACGGCCATTAGCGTACTCGCGGTTTTGATACTTGACAAATGGAATAAGACAGATTTATCGATGACGTTTAATTGGTCTTGCGTTTTATTTCCGGTTTGTCGTGATTACCTTCGGCGTGTATTAATTATGCCGGAAGCGACTAATTTCGAGGTTAGATACGATTGGCGAGTGTAAAACGATAAACGACGATGAACGATCGGTTGAACGCTGATAAGAATTTCGCAGCGAAGCGTCATCGTCTTCGTCGTTCATAGGCCATACGGATTTTGGAAAAAATCCTGCGGCGCGTAATTAGAAGTTTGTTTCCCGGGAGAATCTCCGTTAGGAAAAATGGTCTTTGTTACTGCGGAGGAAAAAATTGTATGTGGAACGAGCATCGGGAACGTGAGAGGAACGTTTTACCGATGGAAATACAAGCGCGATTCGCGTTGTCCTGAGAGGTCGATTACCTCGGTCTTTAATTGATTTAATGCACCGCTCGAAGGACGTTCGAGACGGGTGACTCGTTCTTTTCGAATCCTGGATAATTAACTCTTCCGATATCGATGAATCAGCGACTGTTCGTCTGTTAGTTTTCGTTCTGACCTATCCGTTGTAATTATATATATCGCGATGCTTATCAAAGTCTTTTTGTTTCCAAGTCTATATAATTACATTAATTTCTAGAATTCTCGTAGCGATAATGTATCTGTAGCTGGTGGTTTTTTAATTGTCCTTTGCTTTTGAATTAAGTTGCGGTTCACTGAGTAATAATTTGTGCATTTAATTATATTCGTATTGTGAAAACTATATTTCTAAACGCCTACGTACAGTTTGAATTATTCGCGCGCTTTCTGTACGGCTTGTGCGCAGGCCCAACTTCTGAATTGGTGTGTCCAGTCACCGACAGAGGCGCTGCGTGGCGCTTCTAAAAATGGCGCGTTATCATTGTCGATTTCTGTAAATACGCAAAAAAAACTGTAAATATAACGACAGAGTTCGCGCAACTATTGCAATTTGTACACACTTCTCTGCTCTACCCGAATTATTGCGCAAACGCGGTGATACTCATCGTTCAGAGGTTTACAATCGTCGGGCAACAAGTGCGAGTAATACGGTGGAGGATTCATCGTTAGCGGTGCATCGGAACGAATCGGGTGTTGTTGTAGGTTATAACGATGCGCATACGCGAATGCGATGTATCAAACGAAACATTGAATATTGCCTCGCTAATGAACTTCAATGTTTTCTAACCTATTTACAGTCTCGACTGCAAGTTATATCGAATGCGCGTAACGTTGCGATCCGTTTGTTCGCAGGCATCCATTCGTTCCTGCAATGTAGCCTTATACTTCGGACGCTTTACCCTCGAGAACGGTGAACGCGAACGGAAAAGATGTTCTCACCGTTGCAAATGTCAAAATTCGTAGTGTAAATAAATTCGCGCAGCCGATATGCCGCGTCCGAGAATACTGAGCTCGTACAATTGCAAACGTCGCAATGCGGATGAAAAGCGAGAAAAGGACAGTTCCGTGGCGCGCAAAGTCGACATCAAGAAAGCTAAGAGCGACCGGACTGCCCGCGAACTAATAATGACGGGTAACGGCAAGGGTAGCAAAGCCGTAAAGAAACAGCTACGCGGGACGACGACACCCGGAGTGACGAAAGAGGTTAGGTCGGCTCGTACCGACGAACTCGAGGAGACGAAAGAAGCCGTTACAGCCGTGCGTCGTAATTCGTCTTTGTCCTTGCGTTTGGTGTCGAACCCGAGAAGCAACGCGGCACGTCCGGAACGGCTGATCTCTCATGGGTCGGTTGCACCCGTATCCGAGGTGGGCGAGTCACGATCGATTTCTCATACTCTTGGCCCTGATCCTGAATCGCCCAGCCCGGTTCCGCCGTCGACGTCCGGTGCTTCGGCGACGGTAACGCGGTTAGCGCCAAAAGACTCTTTCCCAAAATCCGCCCGTTCGGCTACGAAAGCGTCTTCAAAAGTAGCACAGGGGGTTTCGTCCGTTTCAAAGGCGCAAAGCGTGACGAACTCTGGCGGTGCAAGGCCAGTAATCGGTTCCGGCGCGTCGACGATACATTCAGGAGTGAGCGCGTTCACTAGCGTAGCGCAGTTGGTAGCTTCCTCGACCGATGTACTGCGACTGGTGCCGAGTTCGTCGCCGCACGTGATGCACCTGTTGGCCGATAGGACTCTCGAGATCGATCAAGCGTTGCCACGTTCGACGAAAAAAATGCCACGTTTGATGACAATCGCGCCGAGCGGACCTACTCGATCAGCGTCGGACGCGACGGTCCAATCAACGAGGTCCAAAACGTTTGCGAAATCACCTCGGATACCGGATACATCTGTACAATTACCGTCGCAGGTACTAACGGGACTGGACAATTCAAAGATCGTAATGGTTCTCCCAGTTTCCGGTAAAGCGACCAAAGTATTGCAAAATCCAACCGTTCGCGCTCTCCAGAAGGTGGAGAATCCGCGAGAAAGACCGCCGATTCAACCGGTGATCGGAGTGCAGCGTCAACGAGACGAGCTACCCAGCAGCCCGTCACGGAACGGGAAACAAGCGAACAAAGCGAAGGGTTCGAACCAGCCGCGCGACAAATCTCTTCTCCCGAGCGCCGGGCTCGCAAACAAGACCAACCAGAATCTCCAGCGAACAAGGAGCCATCGCGAAGCACCGTGGGCCGAGAAGTCAGAGGAAAAGACGTTCGTAGCGGAGAGTCAGAAAATCATGATTCCCGTTTCGAAACCGCCGGTCAAGAAAGAATCTCCGCGAACGAGAAGGCAGGTCGATTCATCGCGGGTGAAAAGCGTCAGGAATTTCAGTTCAACGCCGACCTTCGTCAACGACGGGAAAACGAACAATTTAGAAAGACCAAAAAATGCCAGATTGACAATGAAAGGAAACCCGATGAAGCCCAGGTTATCGATCTCGGCAAAAATGCACGCTCGCCTAACGAAGGCTCTCGCCGATCAGCCTATTGACACACCGAGAAACACCTGGCAAGCGCGTTGCATCGTTTGCAAGGAAAGCTTTACGGACAAATGCGAGTTTCATCGTCACGCCACCCTCTCTCATCCGGGTATAAGAATCGTTTTTTGCGAATTGTGCAGCGCCTCTTTTCGCTCGGACGACGAGCTCGGTCGTCATCGTGTCGTTTACCACAAAGTGGTAGTTCCAAGGGACGAAGAGTGCAAAAAAATCGATCGATCGACGAACCCAAACAAACCCAAAACGGAGAATCGAGTGAAACGACCGAGAACGAGATTGACGGGTGTCGAGGAACGCGTCAAAGTCAGTCGGAAACGATTAACGATTAAAGGCCGTGTTAATACGAGGCCGGTTTCAGAAAATGCGCTTCCGAGGGACAAATCACGAACTCGCCAGGCGAGAAAAAAAATAACGGTGTCAAGCGTGAGAACGAGAAATTGGAGGAAGTTGTCGCAGTCGAGATCGGTCGGTCCCAGGAAACGGAAGGAATCGAAGACGGCAGCCAAGAGCCAAGAATCAACGCCTGCGAAGAACAAATTCGAAAACGCCGAAACGAAAAAGCTGATTGTAGCCGTTCGGCGCCTCGAAGGCGTCACGCTCGAAAAGTACATGTTCAAACTCGCAAAAAATCCGGTAACCGATTTCATTTCGATTCCATCGAAAAGCGAATGCCCCCCGTCCAACGAGGTGAAAACGGATGTGACGACTGACGCGCCGGAAAAGTCTGCGACCTCGAGCAGGGTAAATGGAAAATTGATGAAGCGATCACCGGTCCTTCCCGGACACGAAAAAACGGAAGAAACTCGCGTGACGAGAAACAGAGCCAGGGAAGAGCGAAGTTTGATTCCCAATTTGATCATCGACGAAAGAACGAAGTTGAACGGTCCTGTGATCCGGCGGAGAAGCGCGAGACGAAACGAGGCGAAAACATGCTCGTCCGCTTCATCCGACGAAACTTCGGAAGTCGATGTTACCATTGTTCATTCATCGGATCGTGCGGAGGCATCAACGGCGAAACGAAGATCGAAGTCGATCGAGGAGAAGGTTGATTCGGCGTTTTCGTCGATCGTGGTGGATGAATCGGCTCGAGGCCCGGAGATCGAAAAGAACGAATCGCCGCAAACTTCCGAGATCGTCAGGGGTGACCCGGGACCTTTTCTGAATTTGGAAGAGCGATCGATCCTCGACGATCTTGACACGGATTCGTCCTACTCGGGGCGTAAATCCGCAGCGATTTGTACCAGCAGCGACGAGAATTCGTCGAGCGTACCATCGAGAATATTCGTACGCGCGAAGATATCGAGGCGATCGTCCAGCAGCGACGACGGTCCCGCGAGAAAGTTCGCCAAGATAATCGGATCGGAAAATTTTTCATCGGGCTGGTCGTCGAGCAGTGGCGAAAGACCGCGAGCGGGGAGCTCGACGTCCCTCAACAGCGAAGAAAATTTCTTCGTGCCCCGTCGATACGGAACTGGCGAATGTTGGCTCAAAGGTGGTACGCTCGACAAAGACTCGACGAGAATTGACGATAACTTGGAAAATCTAGTTGGCGAGCGCAAAGACGATTCAAAGAAAAACGAAAACGAGATAAATCGCGGAATCGAAGACAAGGTGATAGAAGCCGACGAAGCGGGCGAGGAACGCGCGAAAGAAAAGAAGGACGAAAATAATGAACGCTCGAACGATAATGCTCAGGAGAATAAACGAACGGAGAAAACCAACGGCGAGGAAAAACAATCGGAGGATAATTCAAACTTGGAGAGAAAACCGGACGACGAAAGCGACGACGAGGATAAAAAATCAAAGGATAGCGTTGGCGATCGTGACAAAGACGAATCGATGGACGATGATGGAGACTGCAGGGAAGAAACGTCGCGGCTCGATACGGAGTCGTCGGTAACAACCGATGAAGACGAGAGACGGATAAAAAAATCAAAAGACGATTCAGGAAAACAGCTGGGAGATCGAAACGTTAGTACGTGCAACGAATCGATCAAAGATTCGTTTCGTGTCCGTGACAAGCGGTCGGAAGACTCGAACGGTCTTGAAAATACGAGTTCCAACGATGACCTCGACGAAACGAAAAAAAGACAAAGGGAAGACGCGGGAGAAGCTAAAAATAAGAGCGAAACGGAGAGTAATGATTTTTGCCGCGTATGCGAGGAACTCTCTTTACTGATGAAGAAAGTATCGAATCAGTTGGATGAGAAAAACAAAACGGAAGGCCCGATAAAATGCCCCCTGTGTCGACGTTACTTCATCTCGATGTTTCATCTCGAGTTACACCTAGCTACGAAACATCTCCAGTGTCCGAACAAGCCGATTTGCAAAAAAGGCAAATCGTCGAGGATCGACGAAACTTCGCGATTAACCGATCTCGATTGCGAAACTGTACTCGAAACTGAGCAAAAATGTAGCAGCGATGCGGAGCCTCGTAAATCCCAGCAAACGATCGCCGATCGCGATTACGTTTTGAAGCAACTTTTGTCGGAAGATTCGAGCTGCGAGGAACAAGAAGTTCCGAGGGAAGTTCCGGGAAGCAATCGTCGTGCGTCAGGGAAGCCCAACTTTCCCGTATTGAGAAAAGGTACGCTCGTTGAAAAACCGAAGGACGGAACGATCGTTGGATACATATCGAGTTTTCATACGTGCAAGCTGTGCAATAAAAAATTCAGGAGAGCCCACGATCTCCTCATACACGGTTTGTATCACGAGGACAACGCTATCGGACGCGATGGCAACCGGGTCGAGGATCAACACGAAAAATTGCAAAAACTGCAGGGCGCGTGCGCCGACATTCCGGAGATCAATCGCGAAGATCCGTCGGGCCGAAAAATCAAAGGTGGCTCGAAGCGCCGAGCAACGAGTTTCAAGGCATCGTCCTCGATCGGTAAAGAAGCGTCCTCCGAATCGAAGAAGCGGAAGGTATCGGTATTTCCGAAGACTTCCGGTGACAAAATTCCTTCAACGCCGGAAGTTCGATCGCGGGAAACTGGCGAGGGAACGATCGTCCCGGTTCCTTCCGGTTTGACGAAGAAACCGATTGAAACGAAAGTAACCAACGAGACGAGTTCAAAATTGCCGATAGCTTGTAACAAGTGCAACCGTCATTTCCCCAGCCGTTCATTGTTGAACGAACATTTGTTTTTTCTGCACGACGATATTCTCAAAGAAACCGTGTTAACGGACGTTCTCGCTACGAGGAAGAGGGACGACGGTTGGCATAGCTCTCGCTCGGTCGAAACTGACGAGATCTCAAAGTGTTGGCGCTGCGACGCTTGCTCTCAAAGTTTCAAGCTGTTCCAGGTTTACGCTCGTCATCGATACTTCGTGCACGCGGACGACACGATGGTCCACGTGTGCGATAATTGCTCGAAAGTATTGGCCAGTGTTACGACGGTGAACGTACACATTTGCACCGACGTCGCTTCGTACAACTGTCGTACCTGCAACGAAACGTTTACTTCCGGTATGTCGTTGCGGCTCCACAATACGGAGAAACACGCGGAGACGAGTGGACCCCACGTATGCGTGGAATGCGAAAAGAATTTTTTGACGAACGCTATGCTCGAGCGTCATCGCGAGTGCGATCATCGTTTCATCAGGCCTTATCGAGCGAGGAGAAACAGTCCTGTCCGGATGGCGATCGCTGACACGACTAACGAGGACGCGGAAGCACCGAGTTCACAGCTCGAACAAGTTCAAAAAAACGACTTTGATAATGACGAACCTAACACCGAGCGGACGAAAACTGATTCGATGGCTCGGTCGAGACGCGGCCGTTGGAGAGCCTGCAGAAGCAAGAAAATAATGAAAAATCGAAATCCGGTAATTCAAAAGCTGGAATATCGAGCCCCTGGCAAAAGGAAACGTGGCAGGCCGCGAAAGTACCCGAAGTCGGACGAGGAGTATCGCGAGTCTGAAAGCGACGAACGAGAAGAGCGACTCCCCGTTGAGGCAATCGTGCCCCGTCAAACGACGATTTACCTCGACGTAACTGAGATTCATCAGTGTAGCTTGTGCCAGTTGCATTGCGTGTCAAAATCGACCCTCAGGAATCACATGACTCTGATACACTCGGTGAACGATGAAATCTGCCAGCTTTGCCAAAAGCCCTATACTCATGGCAAACTAATGCGTCACGTGATCGATCGTCACATCACGTCGGAGGATGGCCGCGTGCCGGAATTGGATCAGCCTTGGTCGATCGATACGAACAGCAATGAGACCGATACCGAAATATTGGTTAAGACGTTGGGTATCGATCGTCTCGTTTCCCTCTCCGAATATCGCCGATACGCCAACAAACTCGAACACGATAATTACCCCTGTTTGACCTGCAAAGCGAATTTTCGTAATCACGAACTTTACAGATACCACTTTTTGCTCCATCACGATCCTATCTGCGCGCTGTGCAATATCGAGTTCAAAACTGGCCACGACGCGGCCCGACACAAAAACGACGTTCACGGATCAGTCGGACGCTACATCTGGTTTGCCGATCGTACCGTCCTCGCGATGTCTTCGACGAAGAATTTCGCTGATCTCACCGATCGCGTCTTCATGGAGACGTTGACTACCGGTGAGAGCCTTCTTGATCAGGACACGAACGACAACACCAACGAGGATGATGATGATGATGATGATGATGATGTTGATGTTGATGTTGATGATGATGACGACGACGACGACGATATCTTGGAAAATGATGATGACATGGAAAATTTAGATTATACGGAAATCCTCGTTTACGAAAAACCTAACGGTGACAGAATCGTTAACGAGGTTGTTCCGAAACGCGAAACGACGCGAGAGTTCAACGCTCATCGACCCCGAATAGTTAAAATATCCAATCTGCCGGGATCATCCAAATTGATCGATGATACGATTCCAGCTGATAAAATGGCAGCGATTTCGAAGGTCGGTGTAACAACGATTACGAGAAACAAACGATCGATAAAACCGGATGATTCGTCAACGTTCAAAGATTTTCCAACATTTGCGACGAGCACTGAAGAACCGATGGGCGAAAACGCATCCGTCGGTTCTGACGATTTTGCTGAGCCCGATTACGTCTGTCTCGTAATCGTCGTTACGGATGAGGATCTTGAAAAATTTCACATCGCCACTCGGCATCCGAATATTTGGGGTCTCGCGGCTCAAATAAGCTCCACGTATGAACACGTTACGCCCAAAGATGTCAAAGCGATGCTCGAAACTTACTTCGAGAGGCAAGAAGATTTTGACACGTAGGGTTGCCCGATTGTATAAAATCCTTTCTCGATATACGCTGAAAGCACACTCGAGGGAAGAAGACCAAAAACACCGAAAATATCATTTCTTCGCTTCCAACAATATTTTCAACAAATTTGAGCATTATTATTAGGGTCTTTGTAACAGTACTGAACAATTAATTTTTCTCATTTCTTTTACACGGAAAATACGATCTTTACCAACGAACTTCATTACTTTGACGACTGATCGATATTTCTCGATTGATTTTTCGATTGCTGTTGAAAGCGATGGAACCTAACCTTCGAAACGCTTAAAATATTTGTTCAAGTACCTGCCATCTGTACGATGGTAAGGACGAGATTTTTCAAAGTGAGGTTGATACAACGGGACATGTCAGTTTTGAGTAATAGATACGAAGGTGAAGGTGGCATCTCCCGTGTAAGTAAAACGAGAAAAGAATTATCCAGCAATGCTACTAGTCGCGTTAAACAAACTCAAATTTGATAGGTATATTTTCTATTCCCAATAACGCTGATCTATATATAAACACACTCCATTTCCTTAATTTTTGTAGGTTTCAATGAAACGATTTTTTCCCTCTGCTTCTCGTTTTCGAATAATTTTTAGCGTCGGTTCTTCATTGATAAGAAACGGTTTACGCCTATGCAGTATCCGGTCACTTTTGACATATTTGTTTCTTTTTCTTATTTATCGTGGAAATGGCACTGCATCAGGTGTAAAAGGGCAAACGAACGCGTATTGGATCCATTATTGCCGTTTATGAAATAAACACATGCACTATAAATATATATGTAAGCCCATGCGTACGTACGCGGACAGATTTTTCCTTCCATAAATTGTAGATTTCGATCTATTGAGAAAACATGTAAAAACGTGTAAAGACCATTAATGGTTTACTTATTACAATAATAAACTATATTACAAATTTCGTACAAAGTGTTTTTTTGTTTCAAATATAAAATTACGGACGATCCATTACGCGATACCGACATACGCAATCGTACGGTGCAACGAATTCTTGCGGCGAGTGCACCGCTCTTCGCACATCGTAGTTACAAGAAACAATGTGTATCTCGTTTGGTAAAACATTTATTATTTAATGTCAGCGTAATTGAGTAAAACAATTGGATCAAGCGAATCGATTCAATAACGTGAGTCCAGGTACTGATTCGTTAGTTTTCAGTTATACATTAAAATAGTCGATGAAAAGTTGTTCAGGGTACGAAGGAAAATGAGTGAGGTTAGAATATCCGTAAACTCGATGCAGGATAGTTCTTTCGTCTTATCAGGAATTTCCCCGACATAAATTGAGCTCAACATTTGGGGAGAAGATTTGAGTCGAACGGAAAGGACATTTCCAATGGCGATCGTGCCGAAATTGTTCAGAACGGGCAGAATATTTGAACCGGTACGCGTTGAAAAATGGTTCCATGGTATCAACACAAACCCAAAGAGACGGAGCTCGACGAAGTCAAGCTCAAAAGTATTGGAACATTTGAGAGACCGAAGTTTGATAAAAGTTGCGGGACTCGAGTCGTCGAGTTTCCTACAAGGCCTCGTGACGAATGACATGAACCACTTGGACGAGGGTTCAGCTAGTATTTACACGCTGTTTCTCAATACCAAGGGTCGTGTTATGTACGAATCCATTATATACAAGACGCTTGAAAAATCCGTTTATTACGTAGAGTGCGACGCAAGAATCTCCGCTGAACTGCAAAAACACTTGAAAATGTACAGAGTCCGACGCAAAGTGGACATAGAATCATTGGATAGTAGAATGAAGGTGTGGAGCTCGTTCGATCCCGGCGACGCAACAACCGCGTCCAATAATGAGGATTCCAAATTGTCGAGGCAAAAATTGGAAGGCCAAATATTTCCTTGCGGCACGCTCGGCAACAAATCGACCAAGCTGGTAGACGACATCGCGGTATACGAGGATCCGAGAATAGCCGGGATGGGCCTAAGGATATTGAGCGGCGAAAATGTAGTCAAAGAAGAGATCATCGGCCGTCTGGGTTTGAATGTTCACGCCGATGGTAACGGATCTAACTATCGAGAATTCCGGTATAGGTTGGGCATCGGAGAAGGTATCGATGACTCGCCGGTCGGCAAATCTCTTCCCCTTGAGATAAACTGCGACTATCTGCACGGAGTTAGCTTCCACAAAGGCTGCTACATCGGCCAGGAGTTGACCGCTCGAACGCACCACACCGGAGTCGTTCGTAAACGCCTGATGCCTCTGACGATCGAAAACCCCAAAGGAGAGAGTCTCCTCTACGACGACAGTCTGATCGACGAGTCGGGCAAAGTTGTAGGGAAGTTTAGAGGACGCGAAGGCTCTTTTGCTCTCGGTTTGATGAGAATTACGGAAGCACTGAACGCTCGAACGATCACTGTTAAGGATTGTCGGGTTGCAGTGACCAAACCTCGATGGTGGCCGACAGAACTTCAGAGGGACAAAGCCACTGCCGACACGAGGAAATAAAGATCAACTTCGTCGAATCGTAGATCCACTGAAAATATACAGGGACGTTTGTCCAACTGTATTGTACCGTATAAGTCGTCGATAATAATAAATTTATGGAATTGTGAAATTTGACGAACGCTTGGTTCATTTGTATAGATGTTGAAGGGCTAGTATTTAGTCCTTTGCATCGTACTGGCAATCACCCCTGTTAATTAATCTATTAAACTAATTAAAATAAAACGAAAGTAAACTAATTAAACTGATTAAATAAAAATGAATCTGCCAATTAAAGAAAATTAAAATTGATATAATTTAATTAACCTCTGTTAATTAACATCGTTATATCAATTTTTTGTTATTTTTGCCCGAACGATATTTCGCGTGAACTTTGTACAACAAATTTGACAAAACGATTTTTATTCGAACGGATGTGTGACAGATTGTGAAATAAACTTTGCGCTGATGGACCAAGGTAATTCATTCGTTGCGTAATCTTTTAAATTCCCCTTTAGGATGGCCGCTACGAGTAGCACAACACTCGACGATCCTGACGTTGCTGGCGAACGAACCTTCGTTCCGCCAATGGAAGAACGAAGAAAAGCGAGCCTGGGTGGTACTTTAAAGTGTACCCATTGTTCATTGATGGAGCGGTTCGATTACAAGGGTAGAAAACCACCATTCGCCAGGCAAATTTCGTTCTCGGAGGATTGTTACGTGATGAAGGATCCATGGAGTCCCCCGAACAGAGGTCAAGTGCTGGTGCTCGGTGGAGATTGTACCGCGTGCAGGAAAACCGTTTGCCTAGGCTGCAGCATCTTTTACACAAAGAGATATTGTAGCAAATGCGCGAACGATAACATCAACAGTTTCCCCGTGCAATTGCGTTCGAAGATAACGAGTTTGTCAGCGGATGACAAAAGCTGACGAATAAATAAAACGCCACGGAACTACGAAATTGAAAGACTCACTCGCTTTTTAATTTACTCATCAGTTCCTCGTCGCGTCGCTCATCTTTTACAATATAACATTACCATCTACATTTAACGTGCGAATAACTTTATATACATTCATGCCTTTTGATGGACGATAAAAAGTGGAATATTGGATGAAAGAATAGTCGATGAAACATAAAAGGAAAAATGTGTCTCCATTTTACAAAACGAAGTTTCGCGTGCGATTGTGTCCTCGCTGGAATACGTCTTTATGAAAGAGACGAGCCGAGATATACATAAAAAAACACGTGTTTTCTTTTTTACTATTTAAAATATAAACGTACGAGACCGAAAATCTTAAAAATATAATTATTCATCGAGATTAGTTAGCGACCGGTTTCTTCGGCTTGGCGAGGAGCTTTGCGGCCATTTGCTTTTTCTGCTTCGCTGACTTGTCGTGCTTGCGCTTCTTCTTCGCGTCACCCTTTTGCCCCTGAAATTTCGTTTGGCTCTTCTCTTTCCGAGGGCTCTGCGGGTTCGTTGATCCTCCTCTTTGCGCCGTGCCTTGAGAACGCTTCTTCTTCGTGCGCCGTTCAGCGTTCAAGCTGTTATGAGTCTGAACAGAGAATTCAACAATGCAGGAATCCGCAATGCAATCAGGATTTCCGCAATGCAATCGAAGGGATTGGTTCGAGAAAATCGCGGTATCTCGTTATTAGATATTAATTGGAATCCCAAATACCACTTGTACGATATTATCAACGTAGCGATGTAATTTGCATCGGAATTCGAAGCACGTTACATTTTTAGTTTTTATTTGAGTCGATTGTCGAATTTATTTATTTGGCCTTAATATTCATTGAAAATTTAATCGCCGTTGAGATAACGAATTTTGAAAATTTGATACTTACGGCGCCCTGTGGAGATTCGGAAGCTTCAGTTTTAGCCTTCTTTGGTGAACCGTTCGAATGGCTTCGGGAGCGATGGCGTTTTTTGCGATCTTTTTTTCCTTCAGAATTCTTCGTCTCGGGACTGCACGGCTGAATGCGAATGGCTCGTTTTTTAATCTCCAAACCGTCCAGAGAGAGGGCGAGGACTGCACCGTCGACACTCTCAAAATTGATGTATGCGAATCCACGGCTGAGACCGGTCGTACGATGTTTGATTATGCGCACGGATTCGATTTTTCCGCAATCCTTGAAGGCTTCCCACAATTCGTTATCTTCGATTGCTTAAAAAGAATAACAAAGTTGAATATATAATTCAATCGACATTCCGAGCAATTGTTTTCTATTGCGATTTTAATATCGTAGATACCGCAGTTTCCAATTGTTCTTTGTTTTTAATTGCGTGGAAAAGATAAATAATGTCTTGTACTAACTGAACGGTAAATTTCCCAAGAATACGGATTTCTTATTGTCAGGAATTGAAGGATTTTCAGCACGATCGACCCTTAGGTAGTTGCCAGCAAATTTCTTTCCGTTCATGGTGAGCGCTTTTTCGACGGAATCTTCCTTTTCGTATACAATGAAGGCACATACGGTGTTACTTTTTGGATGAAACTTATTCTTGATGGCTGCGACTTTGAAAGACATTTTAGTATCCTCCGGTATTATACCGCGCTTCCTGATGCTCTCGATACGACCAAACTTTTTGAATTCTTTCGCCAAAACTTTGAGGTGCGTTTCTTTTGGAACGTTGCCTACATATATGGTCCTCTTGTTACGCTCATCTTTTTCTTCGGCGGTGAAATGTTTTTTCTTCGTCCTCGTCCTCGTCACCTTCAAAATCGTCATCGTCGGAATCATCGACGAGAGTGTTGCCGAGGAGGTCGCTGAGATCAGGGGACGAGTCATCGTCGTCGTCATCGTCGTCTTCATCATCATCGTCGTCGTCCTCATCTTCATCAGTTTCCGCATCTTCATCCATGGAAATCGCATTGGAAGAATTCAACGATTGATCCACAGCTTCGTCGTCGCCTTCTTCCTCATCGTCGTCGACGTCATCCTCGTCGTCTTCATCTTCAGAGTTTTCCGTGCCTACAAAGTCTTCGTCGCCAGATTCGTCTTTGATAGAATCACCGAGGAGTACCGACAGGCCCAATGTTGTTTTATCATCGTTCTCCCCGTCGTCATCATCGTCATCATCGTCATCGTCGTCGTCGTCGTCGTCGTCGTCATCTTCATCGTCGTCTTCCTCCTCGTCGTCTGGAGTTTGCTTCTTTATATTTCCTACACCCTTGAACATCTTGACACCTTTGTTTTCCGGTTCATCGGCCTCGTCGCTGTCCGCCTCAAACTCCTCGTCGGAATCGTCCGTCTCTTCGGCCAAGCTTTTGCCGAAGATGTCGGGCACGGCGTTCTCGTCGTCCGAGCTGTCGTCGTCGTCGTCCAAGTCGTCGCCTTGGATACTGACTTCCTCTTCTATCGTAATTCCTTCGTTTATATCGACGTCAGAATTTTCGTCGTCCTCCTCTTCCTGTCCCGCCATTGCCGGGCTTTTCGCAGGGCTGCTTCCGTTCTTGCTCTTTTTACCGTCTTTTCGCGACGGCGATTTCGGAGACCGCTGAACACTGCTGCCGTTCTTCCGTGGCTTCGGATTAGCCGCATTTTTGTTAGAGCCGTTTATCAGAGAAACTTTGCCGTCGGGTGTGTTTTTGAATTTTTTGTTCTTTTTTTTGTTAATAGTTCCTTCTTTCAGACGCCGCAAATCGTCCTTAGAATGATCCAAGGCCAGTTTTAGTTTTGCCATTGCGACAGCGATTTCTTGACACTTTCGTTTGAGAATTCGGAAGACTTTCTGTTGGAACGAGTAGGAAAAGTTTCGCATTTATTATTCAAATTGTTGTCAAAAATGAGTGGATTGATTTTCGAAATAATTCCGCCACCGACGTCCGATCAATGGAATCATAACTACTGTTGTTCGCTAAGTAATAACAGCCGTCAGTTTTGCACATATCGGATCGCGATGGATAATCATGGATAAAATATTCAGTTCGTAACCGAATGAACACGTTAGGATTAATCGCTCCTCAACGGTCCGAAGTCGTTGACAAGGAATCTGATAACGAAGTATGGCGTAAACCGTTATTGCCCGAACGGTTGTAACGAATTCGGAGAAACACAGTAGGTTAGAAAATACCCACGTGCCTAGCGATAAATAATTGAACAACGATCTTTACTCGTTCGTTTTGTTAACACTAGTGCCTCGATTGTCCAATAATGTTGACGGGGAGTAAAAGAGATTCGGTCACTTACCTCGATAAGCAATTGAAGAACAATGAGAAGCCGAACGCTCGTCCGTTGCCGGCTTTTGATCCTTTGCCTGAGAAAAAAATATACGGTAAGAATGGAGCGCGCGAAACACGTAGCGGTAAACGGAAGCCGATCACCGCGCTAGTCAACGAACAGCTGAATTATGAATAAAACATCGCTTGGATCGGCTACTCCAAGACTGACATCGATGTTTCAAGCGGATAAATTGAACGAATAATTCTTGACTATAGAAATTTGGAACTCAATATCGTCGATCTCGTTGCGACTCTGATTTTAAAAAAGCCGAACGAATCGTACGAATTTCCGCGATTGGATCGCGTAGTCGCGTAATTTTCACGGTTCGAGACGCGCTTACAGTGGCGCCGTTCCGCGAAGTCAATTTATCGAAACGGAGCTCAAGGACCTTACGAATGATTTTTTTATAATCGTTCGTTGATCGTTGTCATTTTATTCGCGAGAACGCGAACAGTTATCCAAAGGGGGTGCGTTGATTTCCAGTTCGGACGATTCAGTCGGTCGATCGATAATTGCTTTCCAGATGAGTTTTCGAAGGCGATATCATCGGACAGGAGCGGCACGCGGATGCCGGGTTATGGACCGAGCCCCGAGATTCCGGATGTCTTCCCGCTGCGAGAGATCGAAACCAAAGTGCCGCCCGCGCAACGAGGAACGCGAATAAGCGAGGAAGACACGGATCGCGCGTGAGTCGAGGAGACACAACGATAAATACGCGAACTCGATTTCAATCGCGATTACGACCGACTGACGAAACTCAAACGACTTATTAAATTTCCATCTGAAATTTGAAAAATTTATATTTTCGTATTTAATTTGAATGTCTAATATTTAACGATTACATCCCTAAATAATTAAATATTTCATCATTACGTGTCTAAATAATTAAATACTTAATTACAAAAGGTCTCTGAATCATTGAACAGTCTACCATTACGTATTCAAACAATTAAATATTGAATTATAACGAACAATGCGATACTCATATTTAATTGATAATTAACGTATTAATGATTAATTAAACTCGTATGACTGAATTATTTGGAAAGGAATACGAAGCAATGAAACATTTAATTATTTAGAAACGAAGAATAATACGGTTTTTAAAAAATGGACATCTCGATGAGTGTTGAACGACTCGTTTCATTAGCCAGTAAGGATGATCGAAAATATTCAGAGGGTATAGATACAACAGATCACTACGAGGCAATGTAAAAAATATGCTTATTGTAATTGTTACCGGCTAACCAAGAATAGTAGTTGATAATATGTTACAAGAGCCGCGTACGCGCACGTACGGGTGCGTACAGGGATACGTCGAGGAGCAGTGAACAAAAACCCTCCTGTTTCTTTTTATTTTCTTCGACATCGAACTCCATCATCGGCTCGGTCAGGGCCGCGTGTATTCTTCATCGCTTTTCTTCTTTTCGTGTAATCGTATAACCGACTAACTACCATTAACAGTAAAGAGTAATAACAATTAAAAGACGTTAGCACGAATAGAAAGATAACGCTAATTCACCCTCCCCAATATGGGGTGTATGCTGCGATAGCTTTGCCCTTTTTCTTGTTCCTTTTTTTTCTTCATTTTTTTCTCATCCGCCGGTCATCTTCTTTTTCTTCGGAACTCCGTTTCGCACCTGACGAATCATCCGCGTCCGCATACTCAAAGTTTGACTAATACGAACGTTTTCTTTCGTTTGGGCTCGTTTGGGTTTCGACGTACGAGAATATCGCGTTTAATCTTTCAAAAATCGTTCACTCTCGTGAATTTCGATTCGGCAGAGAAAACGGACTCTCGATTAACCATTATTCTTCGGCCCGTACTCATTGTTTTTCCTCAATTGTTCGCTTTAAACTCGCACGGTATTTCATCATCATCATCATCATCATCATCATTATCATTATCATCCTCATCGCCATCATCGTCATCGTCATCATCATCATCATCAACTTCATTGTCCCCGATCAATGCAACGTGCCGGTGATGAACGATGAAATCATTTACAAAATGGAATCTATCATTTGTGTGATTGTTTGCGGGTGTGTGTTAATGTCCGTCGAAAATCCTGATAAACGATCAAGAAAAATCAGAATCGTTCGTTCTTTCTCCGTATTTATTTAATAACAAATTTGGGTTTCACCGTTGATTATTCTTTTCTTCTTTTCTTATTTTTCGTGTCTGTATCATTTGCGAATGGCAATGTGAAATTTTTATACAGTTCAATGAGGCAATCGTTAAAATCTGGTAATTCTTCTTTTCTTTCCTTCTCCTTTCTTTTTATCTTCTATTTTTTGCGTATCGCGGAATATCCGCGAGAGATCGATTAGAAAGTGACAAAGAAAATTCCAACTATCGAAACAAAATTTTCATCCCTTTGTGTAATTCACATTCGCTTGACTCGTGTACGCGTGTGTGTGTGTGTGTGTGTGTTTTCGAGTGTGTATGTGTGCCGTTTATAATTTACAAATATCAACCGTTACAGCGATATGTACAAAGCGACATTCAAACAATTAGAGTTCAAATGAAACGAATCGTGTTCAGTCCGGAGAATACAATATTTCCGAACTTCCGCCAGTTGTTTCGAAAAACGTAATAATCATAATAATAATAATTCAAGTATAGAAACGTCCCTTCGCCTAGCAATCTTGTGAATGTGTTCGTTCGTTTCGAAAGAAAAACTTAAAAAAACGAAAAAAAAAGAGAGACGCGGTTCGCGCTAATAAAAATAACCAACGTTCGAGAGAGGAGTCCGCGACCGGGCCTGGGTCTTTGCGTTCGTGTGTGGGTGTGTCTATATGTATATATATATACATAAACACCTACATGTAAAATGAATAGCCCGAGAGAGAACAATCGGCCCGCAAAATTCCAATTTCGTAATGCGAAGTTTTTCTTTTCTCTCTAAATGCCCATCCTCTTTCACAGTGTTGAACGGTAACGCTTTTTTTCTTCAGTTTTCGTAGCCCAACTTGTTCACCCTCTCGTGTCACTTGACAAGTTCCATTTTTTCCAAAATTTTATTTTTTTCGAAAGTCTATATTCCGCAACGACCACCGACACGGCAATTTTCGCGTCTCGCTGTGCGAATGCACAACAAAGAAGAAAGAATAGAAAAACAAAAAAAGAATAACAAGGATACGACTTTTCTTCGTTTCTTCCTTTATCGTTCTCAAGGTAAAGGCGCGTTACTCGCGGAATTTTTTTTCACCGGCGCGATGGTTTTCTTCCAGTATTCTCTCTCGATCTCTCTTCGGTCTCGTTTCTTCCGCTTTTATATGTGAAAAAGGATTAAAAATCTAGCGCGGTTACAAGCGAAACAAACAACTCCCTTGACGATACACAGAGCCAAAAAAACATGGCGTTTTTATACGAGACGTACCTTTTTTTTTCCTTTTTTTCGTGTACTAATCGATATCTGTACTAATCATTTTTCGCTACACGTGCTTTCATTCTTATCAACCCTTTTTTTGTCTTCGTGTGTACGTGTGTGTTTCTTTTTTTCGTTTTTTTTTGTTCGTTTCACATTTCCGACGTTGCGTTTTCTTTTTTCGACCTTTTTTCTCCCTCGCTTACCGAGACCTCGCTGTTTCCTCGTGTGATTTTTTTTCTTTCGCCTGGTCACCCGCCTACGACCGCTATACAACGATACAGTTAGTTAATACAGTGCTTTTTTAAAACATTGACCAGCGCACGACGTACACAAACGTTTTTTTTTGTTGCTTTCTCTTTTCTTTTTCTTTTTCGTTTGCTCGTTTCTTCTACGTTAACGAGACGCGCGCGAACGTTGTTTTTTTTTGTTTTTTTTTTCTGGTTTTTATAGGTTACTTCCGCATCCGAGTCAGGATCAACGAATTGTTTGTTCGGCTCGTGGTTGCGCGACGGTGGGGGGCTACGAGGCAATATCCGACATAAGCTGGGCAAGCAGCGCCGGCTCCAACAGACCGTGCGTCTGTCCCATACGCTCCAAATTTCTCACGTCCTTGTTCACCGCCTCCAATGCACGCTCCAACTCTTCCTCCTCTTCTCTCGAAGGCTCGTATTCCCCGTTTCGACTCTCTGAAAGTTCGGAGCACATTTCTCGTTTACTTTAAACGCATAAATCGTGTACGCGGCTTGATAATTGATGAAAGTCGAAATGATTAACCGTTCGAACGGATGAACATATGAAAATTGATATTGGGAGGAGATTTGAATAATCGACGATGCCGGAAACGGTTTAAAATTGTTTTTTTTTTTTTTTTTGGGAATGAAGATTATTGAACGAAATTGGAAATGAGAACGAAGCCTTCGTTTTTTCGTGTATTATTTGACGCGTGCCCCACTCCGGGCGAATGTTTTCGCAATGAATGATCGTTTTTGTCAAAGAATAAATGCAGGCCCATAAAATATGGATAATCGAATGCCGGTATGCAGTTACAGGTCGGCGACGGGAGTGTCGACTCGAAGGGTTAACAAAGGTGGGCTAATTTGGAGCGAAAGCGTCGAGGGAAGACGAGATCGGGTCGTTGGGTGGAGAGAGCGGCCAGGGTGGAAAGTGGATAGTCGCGATAAATATGGAAAGTATCCTACGAGAATTTGCGATTGCAGTGGCCTCACCAATGAATATATCATTGAAAGCGTCGGCGGGTAAATTATTGAGAACGTTGCCGAAGTCGTGTTCGGCAGGATCCAGGGAAGCGAAAACTTCGTGATCGCCGAGCTCGACTTTGAGTCCACCACCGAGTCCGAGAGAGCCAAGGCCAAGGCCCAGGTTGAGGCTCGGAGCGTTGGACGCGTTCTGCGGTGCATTGAGGTTGTTGAGAGTTTTCGTGTGATTCTCATTGATCGAGATAACTTGGCTCGGATAATGTATCTCCTCGTTGATAAAGTCAGCGATCTTGGTGTCGAGTTTTTCCGACGGCGGTCTCTTTCGTTTTTTCGGCCTGGATTTGCTCTTGGGCCTCGGTACGGTCGGGGAGACCGGTTTTTTTCGGGACTTCTTTGGTTTCGATTCCTGAGCCTTGCGATGATAGTTGTCGCGCTTTCGCGCGTGTTCCGGGCATAGGGGAAGCTCGTGAGCGACGTCGAATACGGGCACGCAGCATTGGGTGTTGTCGCTGAATTTGGCTGTGCAATGCTCGAACAATAGCTGATCGGCGTTCAGCATTATGTGTCGGGAGCAATGACGAGTGCAGGGCAAGGAGCTCGATCGGCAGCCATCGGCGACGCACGGGGCACCGACGAGGAGAGGTCCGCTCGTTATTTTACCGTTCGCCGGGACGAATTCGTCGAGGGATCCGGCGAGGCTGGCGAGCGGTTTTTTGCAAGCCTCCTCGAGCAAAGAGCGCGTTCTCTCGCGCAACGCTATCTCGGATTCCTGGCCGCCTTTGTGGAGCTGGACGAGACGACGGCGCAGCTGCGAGCGAAGTTGGGAGAGCCTGACCGCGCGATTCTGGGACGAGTTCGTACTCGTGACACCGCTGAACCAATGACGCTGATATATACTGAGCTCGTCTCCGCTCGAATCGCTGTCCGAGATCTCGTCACCCGCGCGCGGATAATACAGCAGCGTATGATCGCGATTCGAGCGTCGACTCGTTTCGGAACCCCGCTCCGACGAGTCCTCGATCGCCGTGCGGTTGTCGGTGTCGCAGGAATTTTCACCGCTCGCTCCGTATCTGAGCTCCAAATTTGCTCCGCCGGCCGGCGACGAATTTGTCTCCCTCGCTTCTTCCGAAGCGTCCGCGCACGAACCTGCCGTTCCCGTTTCTTCCAGCTTGAGCCTCCGCTTTGTAGCCTTGCCCCGCGACTTGTTCGCCTTCGCTGCCGAATGGGGAGCTTTGCTCTGCGTCAGCTTGATACTCTTGCCAGCTCCGGCGACGAAAGGCTCCGGCTCGCTGAATATGTACGGATCGACATCCTGACGCGACTCCGTCTTTAGCAGAGCCTTCAGACGGTCCGAAAACTTGAGCTTGTTATTGTCCATTTTTGGATAAGACCGCTCCGCTGGGACCTTCATCGATCGGCGCTCCTATCGTACGCTCGCGTTTCATCCGCATTCTCAAACTCTTCCGGGAATACGCTCGGCTCTCCTACGCCCTTTCGTACTACCCGAAAAAAATACGTTCGCGCGGATTATCATGAATTTCTACGAGATCGTCCGAACTAATGGGAAATCGCAGCTCCGATCCTGCGGTTGCTCTCGGATATTCGTTTCTCGCTTTCTCCGATCGGATATACCGATAGTAGTCTTCTCGCCGCTAGTTTCATTCGTTCGCCTTTCAGGTACTGTTTGTTTTGTTTTTTTCTTTAGCTTGAGCAACTTTTTCTTCGATGCGCACAGCTTTCGCCGCCTTAGGAATGTCGATGCTTAATTAACGAAGCGACGATCCAAAATTCAATGGATTCGCGTATGAATCTACAAAATGGTAATACCCAACCTCTAGGAGGCGAGAGTGAGCAGGACGACGTTGGCAGTGAAGTTCGCTCTCCGTAGGTTTGTCTCTCGTGAAAAGCACGATCTACTCCGACAATTGCTTTTTTATCGTTTCTTCTCCCGCGTAGACTAATTTCTACTGCGATTACTGAAACGCAGCACTCTTCGCTCTATTCCATCTTTGAGAGGAACCGTAGCTTCCTTCCATGAAATTACGTTTTTTTCTATTTTTCCGTCAGGGTTGTCTTTCGCTTTCCATCGAATAGTTGATTCGTCGTAATTGACGATGCAACGAGGCAAAAAAAAAAACGGATAAAAACACACGCAGGTTGAGAATACAAGCGGTCCGTGAAATAGTTGAGGTTATGTAAACGCGTTCGTAAACTAGATGCCTCGCGACACCTCGTCCGTAAAATCTTATTTTTCCTCCCTTTCACCTCTCTCGCTATTACGGTTATTACTCGTGATTCACTCGTACGCGTCGCGACAAATTGTTGATAGTCGATTCGACGATTAAACAAAATAAGCTCAGTCGGCCGCGCACACTTCAAGTTTTCGTTTCGGTGCGCTATAGGCGCACAAGGGATAACAGGCGCTTGATACAAGCCGTGCGTATAGGTTGGATTCGATGAATTTCGTGTTTTTTCCGCTCGCTTCCTGTCTCGTTCGAACCTTCTCTTGTCTGTCACGATGGAACGGATAGCTTTTTATGCACGCAAAACTGTATCCCCTCGTCAAGGTGGTGTAGATTGCAAAATTAAGGCAACTGTTAAACCCAAAATTTGGTTGCGATATTATTCGATAATAACATTAGAAAGACATGTCAGATGTGAAGGCAGCAAGATGGCGGCCGCTCACAAACCACACAAAAACACTGCGAGGTGCGATATGTATGCGCGAAAAAATTTGTTGATTTCGCGATTATGCCGCGAGGCGAGACTTTCTTTAACACTCACGCGCAATTAACTATGAACACACTTTCCTCGCGTCGACTCTGCCACAAACTACTTCCTGTGTTTTTAGACTATTTGCTTTTTTTCTTTTTCTCGCCCACTGCTTCCAACGCTAAACTCGTGGTACACTTGAAAACTTGTTGTTCGACGTAACCTCAAATTTACACGAATTAAAGCCCGAGGAGTATCGAAAATTACAGCTTTGCGGTTTCTTCATCGTCATAGCAATGCGGAAAAAGAGGACAGTTTGGACTTTGATAAACGACGCGTCTCGATTGATTTTCTTGAGCTTTTTTTGCCTCCTATTGTTTTTCGCGTGTTCTACGGGGCTCCAGTGTCTTTTACTCCGTAATACGCCAATCGGCACATTTTCACGACCGCTCGATAAATAGAAACTTCATCACGCGCATATTACATTGTCCATCGTGAAAATCGTTTAAAAATATTTGTTGTTGATTTTACAAATAAGAACTCACGCGATCAGAAATATTCGCGATTTCTCGTATATTCGATTAGACAAGATTCCATAGCGTATAGCGGATTCGTAAGATCGCAAGCTTTATAGCCAAACGCGCGAAATACTCGTGTGCAATCTGGTACGGATTTCAGTCACTGAGCATGCAAATTTATCGCGGATATAAAGAACACGCGTCAATATTATACGACGTAGTATTTAACGCAAACGGAAAAATGTGTACGTTAATTATAAGGATTGACGCAACATCGCGATATGGCGTGATCAACAATGACATAGCCGTAACAGTGTTAACAAATTTATGAATTGTTTACCCAATATGAATTAAGTTGAAAGCGCGTTACATTTTTCAAGCTTCACGACCAACTGACTAAATATTAAAAGATAGGGACTAAAACTAAAATTACGAAGTATCCACGAGTTTGGTATTTTTTGTTACCCCCTTCCCTCCATACACGCAATCTGAGTAGTCGTATTAGCTTCGTACTCTCAGTCAGCAAAAGAAACTCAATTTACATTTATCACAGATTTATTTTCATTTATAACCGAGGGATAAAGCTTGATCAGCTGATTTTGACGTATGCTGCGTGACCGTGAGACGTTATAACCTGAAAGTTTTGTTGAACTTCGAATCGGACAAGGGTTCGAGTTTCTTCGATACGATCGAAACGAGTGTAATTTTCCTCGAAAAATTATTCAAAACACCAGATATTTCTAGTTCCGAAGTTTTTATTCTCGAGGATGTTTTTTATAAAAAGATTATTTCACCTTCCCTCATGGACGCGAGAGTCGTATTCGTGTATCGCCGGGGATGTGGAACGACGGATTGGAAAAGTCGGGAATCGGCACGAATCGAGTGTAATCGATCGAAAGATGGATTACAGATTTCTTATTTTCTTCCCTCCGTAACGAGACTCTTCTTGGATCGGGAACGTCATGCGATTGAAACACAATTTTACGTTATTGCGAATGTTCATCTTTTCAACAAGATCTCCTATACAACAAATTGTGTAAACAAGACACACGTGTACTCGCAAGCTCCGTTGAGCTTCGATGGCTATCAAAAAATGTTGAGGCGTGTCTTCGCTTCCTGAACTCTCAAATTATTTCTTCGCTCTCGTTATCGCTCGCTCTCTCATACTTTTGGTACAAGGACGATAACCGCTGTAACAAAATAATGCTTACGAATTAGGAACGGAGCGTCGGGCTCCAACAAGGACAGCAAAACCGCAAATCGAAATAACTGTTCTCCGTTTGGGACCTCGACGGACAGAGTTTACGAAAGCGTTATCTACCAGAGACGCAACTCCGACAGCGTTGAGTTTATTATGCCGAGTGGAAGAGTGTCTTGCGCCGATGATGCCAAAAAATTTGCGTATATTCCTTTCGGTGTAATTATGGTATCAGTAGGAATCGGCGCATCACCACCAATCTTTTTCTTAACGGACCAACCGAGCTGGTTTATCGAACGGCAGATCTTCGGCATTTCACAAGCGAAACAATCCTACGCAAATATTCATTCGGAGAGGATACGACAAAAAAATGGTAGGCTTTCCTATCCTTCGGTCTGACCGGAAATGGTCAACGAATCTCCCGATCAATCATCGTTGCTATTTTTTTCATCGAGTATGGGCTACATTAAAAAGATATGGATACCGGATTATTCATCAATAAAGATAAATATTTCGATTGGCGGGCGAACCGAAACTTTGCCGTCTTCGTACGAAATATCCGCGGAGTAACTTCTAATTGCGTGTGCTGTTACAGATAAAAAACAGATTTTTTCTTCTACGCAATAAAAATATTTGTCGAACTTCGTGCGCTGTTTTATCCGGGAGTTCCAATGACTACGCAACGATTTCTCGAATTATTAAAAGCAGTGTGCAGTGTGCACCGAGCTCTGAAGAAACGAACCGTCCATGGCAGTTTTTAATCAAATATACCGCCACAATGTTCCGCGATTTACAACTTTGCGGCGCTTTCACATTTGACTTTTCGGCTATTGCGACCAAAATACTGATGATTAATGAAAATTTAGACCCATCGATGTAGCGAAATTTGCATTATTTCACTAGAAAATAAATCGGACTGCTTTTATTCACGCAAGTGTCTTGTTCCGAATAAAGTGTACGCTAACAATGCAGAATTTCCAGAGCGAACGGAACTGATCGGTCGCGTCTTCAGGACCGATTGGACTCGCAGAGAAGAATTCGTGTCCCAGCGTAAATGAACATTTTAAAATGAGAATCCACGTTTTTACTGAATTTTTTTTCGTGATAGCCAATAAATGGTTGGGACGAGTGATTTCTTATCGAATTTCTTTCTTCCATAATAACGGTGAACGATCAATGACGATTTTCGCGGTCGAAACGGGGCCGGAACTCTTGCTCTTGTTGTTTTTTTTATTATAAAAACGTTTCGAATGATCGAAGAGTGTCGCTGTGTGGAGGGGATGCGAGTCGAGCAATATTTACATTTAAGTAGCTGCTGTTGCTTGTAGTTTTCGTCCCTTGACGACTTGCGGTCGGTCCCTGATGAAGCCCTTCTTACGATACGCCGTCTGAAACATCAATGCCCAGCCCCCCATAACTTCGACTACGCTTCCAGATCTATCTTCGTTCAGAGTCTCGAAAAAACGCAAACGATACGATCGGGACCGTCAACATTGATTGAACAATTAACAAATAATAATCCATTCGGCCCCGTCACAATCGTCCAACTTCAAACTCACCTTTTTGCCCTGATACCTCGACGATCGCGCTATGGCTCGATCCGCTATAGGAATCCTCGGACGATTGAATTCGTCTGGTTTCTTCACCCTGAAAACAAAACAATTTTTTCGTATTTTAATGCTTTAACCTTCCAATTTTACTTTTTATTTCTAAGCTCAATTTTAATTGGATGGTGGATATAATCCAATATTGAATTGAACTTTGCAGAGTTCAAACGCAGTAAAAATCTTCTTTCTGTTTCTCATATTCATTTTGAAGGCAAATCTGACCTGTAAATTCTGACCAGCCAATGTTCCGTCGTGTAAGCTTCCTCCAAGTAGGTGAGTTTGAAATTTTTGTTTCCTATTTCGGCGTTGCGGGTGCGATCGTAGCCCGGTGGCGATCGATAATCAACGGTGACCTCGCCAAAACGGAAGTAGCTCAATTTGTACATTAAAGAATTGAGAAGAGTCGGGGAGCCTTCGGAGTCGACTCGAAATTCTCCTCTCTCGGTGAAGTAATCGCTCTCGCGAATGTCCTGAGGATGTTCGCCCTCCGCGATCCTGACCATCCACAAAAATTTGTTTATGTCGTCACCGGAATAACCGATCATTCCGCCGAATATGACTAGAACGTAATCGACGTCGAGGGACGTCATTATTTCGTAAGCCGCGCTCTCGTTCGAGCTCATCGCTTTTCCCACGAGGGCTATGTGCGAATTGTTCCACGTATTATTGTCTACGAGTGTGGTCCTAAAAAACGAAAAACAACAATTTTGGGATTACGAAACGCCAATGATTATTTTGGTTTAAAGTTTTTAAATTATTATTAGTTTGGACAAAGCTCAGTTCTGCCCAAGATCGTTCTCTACTAAATAAGAATAACCGACGTGAAGTACGAGTAACGTTTACCTATTTGCCATTCCGGCAATTTGATAACCGTAGTCCCACCAGCTCATTACTCTAGCATCGTTATTCGTGTTCTGAGCAAGCCAGTAGTAAGCCTCGCGAAAATCGTCGAGTATGGTTCTGCCGCCGTCGTTCGTGTAGGAGGCGAGAACTATAGAGGGGCTGGAATAGGCGTTGCTGGTGACCCACGTGCAATGAACGATGAACATCATCAGGAGCATGAGAATACCGATCGCAACGCCTTTCCGTAGATTCGCCCCTAGACCGTCGCCGTTCTCCTTGGGCCTTTCGTGCTTCATTCTACGCAATTTGCCGGCTTTGTCGTAGAGTCCACGACCGGGACTCCTTTCCCGCTCTTCGCCGCTCTCCTCGTCGCTTCCGTCGCCGCTCTCGCGATCACCGTTCTCGCGACTTTCCTCCTTCAGATACAACTCGAGGATACCGCTGAAAGCGATTCCGGAGAGCATGCAGACGACCGGTGTCAACGTCAGCATCAGCCTGACCATCACACCGGCGAAGTAAACCGCGCTGATCGCGTAAAGAATCACTGCAACGTAAATGAGATTTTTCCAGCTTCGTTGTTCGAAAGAGTTATCGACGAGAGGACCGATGCGTCGTATCGAAATCTTACCAAAGACTCGTTCGTCGTTGATACGTTTGATGCAGTACCATAGGCCGACGGGGAATGTCGTAACGAGTATGTGGAGATCGAAGAAGAAGCTGAACCAGGTGGTCGGTTGATGTTCCGATACGGACGCGATGATGGGAATGTGAATCTTGGCGTATCCGGTGTCCCACAAACTGTAGAACCTTCCGCTCCAGGGCGCGATGAAACCGGTATAAGTCAGGCTCGCCAGAACGGCGAGTAGTACAACGGCGCTCGAGGCGACGAGACCGCCGACGTATTTCATCTCGTGTTTGGTCAGTACGGTGCGAAGATATCTGAGCGCCGCGACGAAGATTATCAAGCCGAAAACACCACCGGCAGCCATGTGTTCGGAAGTGCGTATCGGTTGAAATCCGACGAAGGGAATTTGCATGCTCAGCAAAAGTCCGAGTATGTAGAACGTTGTGTAACTGGTGAATAGTCTATTGCTGTATCGATTCATAAGCAGTAGAACGAAAACGTGAAGCGGTATGAGATTTATGATGAAGACGTATCCGCCCCAAGCGGATACCATGTAGAAGTAAGAAAGAGCGGTCATAGAAGCCCAAAATATCGAGCCCGTTTTCACCGACTTGACCCACAGATAATACGTTATCTGGAGAGCGAATATGGCGATACCCTCGTTGTCGTAACTGCCGGCGACCGATCTTGATATGTAGCCCGGTACAATGGCGATGAAGCAAGCGGCGAACAAGCCAGCGCCGGCGCTCCATAATTCCTTGGTCAAGAGGTACGTGGATATGGCGGTCAAGCCGCTGAAGACGGGTGCCAGAAAGACACATATGTCTCTAATGTGAACGGGTATGTTCAAGGAGTGTAGAACGTAGTGGATAGAGCCGGAAGTTATCATGAGGCCCGGATAGACGGTACCGCCGACTATGCGACCCAGCGGATACCAAGCTCTTTCGTCGAACCAATTCAAGAAGTTGTAAAAACCATGCTGCACCATGTAAGCGGTCGCTCTGTAATTGAACCTGCGAACGAAACGATCGCTTTCTTAAATCTTGAGGAATCTTCAATTATCGTTTTATCGGTTCGGAACTCGTTTGAAGTATAGCCGCCTTAGCTGCCTCTTTCTTACCGACGGTCGATACGGGGAGTTGAGTGGGGAAAAAATGTACGATTCGGAAAATATGGGAGATTAGGAAAAGTGGTCTTGAATTACGTACCATGGATCGAACTCGTGGATTATGCTCTCGAAACGTATTACGGCGAACAAACGCGATGCAAAACCGGATATCCACGCGAGCAGTAGGATCGTGAAAGTCAGGAGGGAACTAAAGCCAGCGGCGTTTGTCAGCGTGGAAGATTTCATTTGCTTTGACGATGGCTTCTTGTCCGGAAACATTACTTTCTTCGTATACGGCACGGTGGCCGATTTGTTCTGCTGCATCCTTATTCACTTTTTTCCCTTTCCTGTTTCACCGATCGTATTTTCGCTCGACAAAAGGGAAAGGAAAATAATTTAAATAAAAGAACACTTTATAACTAAGAAATTACGGAATTTGCTTCGAAAAGTCAAATCATTCACTCGTCAAATCATTTGCGATACGGATATCCATACGCAGGTGAAATGTGCACCCATTCCCGGTACGGACACGTAGCAAACTTTATCGGACCACGACGGGTACAACGACGACGGGGACGACCAACACCGACCGAACACGAATGCACGGAAGACCACCGAATCCGCCGTTCCAACTAGGCTAGGACACGTCAAAAGCCGGCAGCACGAAACCAACCGTCGGACATCAAACGTCTCTAGGATCAAACGACGAACGTCCCTAAATTTGCCTCGATTAAGTATAAATCCGCATGATATTCGGAACTATATGCGCGCGCATGCACGGTTCTCACAACATATCTGACTCCACGAGCGGCAAAGAAAGACATTAAAAAATCCGGACATTTCGAATAGCCGTTTTAAACTCTTAAAAGGGTCTGATTGATCGAAAATTTCCTGCTGATTACGAATATGCCCGAGTTTTTACAGGAAGTGCAAAATTAGACTGGGAAAATGGGAAAAACGTTTTCTAAACTGGTTTTTCGACATTTTTTCCGAGAAATTTTGGGTTTTAGGGAAAATAAATGGTATATTCGTGTTCAGGGGATCAAATTACATCGTAAAGAACCTATAAAAAAAATATTAAAAATCAAAAATTTTTTTCGATTTTTGGGCAGAATACATTTTTTCACTAAATCATCGATAACTTTTTTCCCTTTAGGATTTGGCACTCCATCCTGTGCTCAATCTCTTCGTTATGATTTTCTCTTCAAAATGCTTTTTTAATAATTAAAATCCGATCATTTTTCGATTTTTGGCAGAATTTCAAAGTTGGACCATCGATTTTTGCAAA
>JAPYZI010003848.1:0-28141 GCA_030523105.1 Ophioninae sp. A BG-2022a | reverse complement strand
ATTTCAAAGTCGGACCATCGATTTTTGCAAATTTTTCCATACATACCCCTTTGCGTTTTTTTTAGCCATTTTTCAACCGGACTTTGCGGGGAAACTATTAGAGATATCGATACGAATCCAACGCCATTATCTAAGTTAGGCAAAAACCTTTTCCGAACTCCCCCATTGAATCCCCATAGGGTATGAGGAACTTACTCTACGACCTTTTGAAATTTCGTGATTTTTGAGATTTCGGGAAAACGGGCCTGGGAGGTCGAAAAAATTTTTTTGTCGTTTTTCAAGCCTTTAAAGCGTATATTTGATCGGAAATTTTCTGCTGATTACGAATATGCCCGAGTTTTTGTCGAAAGTACAAAATTAGACTGGGAAAATGCAAGAAAAACTTGTCTAGAATATTTTTTGGACATTTTTCCCTGCTTCAGCTTACGCTAACTATCCTCTGCATGTTCTTCTTGAAGCAAGTGTCCTGCACACAATAAATTTCATCATTAACATTACTGTTAATATCAATATTAAGTGATCGAACAGTTACTGATAATTGATAATGATTATTATACGTGATTATGACAATAATTAATGAAAAAAATTAATATTAAAATAATGAATAACAACAACAACAACACTAATAATAAAAAAAAATAAAAACTATTAGAAAAATAAAATAATAATAATAATAAAAACCAGAATTAATAAATCACTTTATTTGTTATTATTATTGCGATCATTTGTAACAAAATTATTGTTATTGCGAACATTTATAACAAAATGATTATTATTGCGAACATTTGTAACAAAAATTGAACTCGCTTTTTAAAATTAATTGTAACTTACATTTAGAGAAAATAATGATAATAATAATAATAAAAATAATAATGAAAGGAAGGATTACGGGGCGTCTCGGATAAAACCGGCAATCGGTAAGAACGATCGAGAGCCAGAGTTGACGGAGAATAACGAGGGACGAGGGATGTCCCGTCGAGGGAACGTCAATTCATAATTTAATTCACGACCTGTAATAAACGCGCCGGGGGTTCGCGTCGCCTTCCCGCTCGGGTCTAAGAAAGCGAAAGATTTGACAAAACGGATAGAGCGCGCGAAACGAGACGAGGATGAGATCGGGGCTGAACCAGGAGTGGGAGGTTGCTCGGAGTGGGGGAAGATAGACATGGAAAATGCTCTTTTTCCGAGGTTGGAAATTTATCGAATGCGAACGGCGATGCATTAGCGCGACGCTGCGGAAGAGACCGTGCCGCTTCGAGACGTCGGTAGATGCAACGGGTAACGAAGCGTGAAGAAACTGAAGCGCGGACGGCGAGAATCCCCCCCCCCCCCCTCCCATCCTCGTATCCGCCACAGACTACAGTTTTCCCTTCGAGCTTCCCTCGAAGGGAAAACTGTAGTCTTTCTTATCTTTGAATTTTTTACGATTTTTTTTTTAACGTCGATTTTCGGTTTTTCTTTTTGTTTTTTTTTTAGTTCTTTTCATAGCGGTATTTTGGTTGGGTTGTTTTTGTTTATTATTATTTATTTATTCTTATGATGTATTTATTTGTTATTATTATTATCATTGTTATTTATTATTACATTTTTTTTTAATGTTTTTATTGATTTTTATTATTTTTTTATTTTTCTGATTTTTGTTTGTTTTTTTTTGGGTCTTTTTATAGGTGAATTTTGGTCCGGCAGTTTTTCATGATTCATTGATTATTATGATATATTGATTTATTTATTATTGTTTATTATTAAAAATTATTACATTTTAAAATTGTTTTTATTGTTTGTTATTTTATTTCTTTTTATTTAATCGTATTATTTTTTCGCTTTTTTTTTAAATTATCAATCTCTGACTCGTCTTCATTATCATTTCCTTCCCACCCACTTTGTTTGGTTCGTTTGTTTGTTTGTATTTTTTTTTGTTGCTGTTGTTTTTTTTTTTATTAATCCTCGTATTTTTCAAACGAGAGACAACGGGGAGCTTAATACTCACGCGATATCGGGCCGATAATTTTGCAAAGCTCGCAGAGTCGCGAACGCGATAAAGCCAACTCCAACCCACCGTCCTATCTTCAACCCAGGGCAAGAAATAAAAACGAACTTGGGCAAACTCTATGGAAAAAGAGGACCGACCGAGTAAGAGAGAGACAAAGAAAACAACAAAAAGACAGCGAGAGAGAGCAAGAGAAAAGTCGAGAGAGCGATCGAGAGCGAGAGAGAGAAAGAGAGAGAGAGAGAGAGAGAGAGAGATCGCAAGAAAAAGAGAGCGAGGGAGAGGGAAAGATTGATTGATTTATTGATCGATTGATACAATTTATTATGCACCAGCAGACTTTCGGGCAAAAAAAATTAAAATAAAGTAAATAATAACAATAGTAATAATAATTATAATCATTTTTATTATTACTTAATAATAGTATTACTATTATTTACTAGTAATAATTATTACTATTGTTATTATTTACTTTATTTTAATTTTTTTGCCCGATAATAGTAATAATAATATTAATAATAATCATTATTATTGTTATTATTTACTTTGTTTTAATTTTTTTGCCCGATAATAGTAACAATAATGTTAATAATAATAATAGTCATTATTATTATTATTATTATTGTAGTTTTTTCATTGCCACAAGCAGTGAGAAAACAAAATAAAAATTATAATTAAAAATATATAACAATTATAATGTAATAATAATAGAGAGGGAGAAAAAAACAGAGAGAGAGAGAGAGAGAGAGAGAAATCAAGATTTCTAGATTTCTCTCGCAACGCGAAGCCCGGGCCTTTTTTCACGATTAAGGGGGTGGCTGGGGGTTAAGCGAGGTTGAAAAAGAAATAGAATTAAAAAAAAAGATTTAAAAAAAAAAAACGGAGAGAAAAAGAAATCCTCTTCCCGATGCATCGACGATCGTTCTTGCGTTAAATTAAATACGATTCCCGCGAGGAATTCACCGGCTCAAGGATTTTTCTCGACTCCGAGATTTTTATACATATACAGGGAGTTTCTCACGCCAGCTGCCTCTTTCCAGTAAAATACGAAAAAAAAGGAGAGAGAGAGAAAAAGGAAGAATTATTTCACGCCTGTTTCCTCGTCGTCTCGCCCTCCAATTTTTTGTGCTTTCTTTTTATATTCTTCCCTTCGTACAGACGAGCCTCGTTATTTTTCAAAATTTCTCGATCGCTGACGCTAACTCGACGACGGACGACCAGTCACCTTCTTTTTTTTTTTTTTTTTTTTTTTTTTTTTGTTTTCCTTTTTTTTTTTTTTTTTTTTTTTTTTTTGACCAACGAGAAATTTCGAGGACCTCGTAAGTGGAGGCACTTGCTCACGGAACGTCTCGTACGAAGTACTCGCAGGTGTGCCGAGTGCAGCATCCCACTCGCGTGGCAAAAGTACTTCCGGCTTTTTCCGGTATTTTGATTTTTGCTTTACGAGCTCCTCGATAAACGCGCCCTTCGATTTGAACGATAGTAACGATGCACGATTTTATTAATTTTTTTTTCCGTCGTTTACGATATTTTTGTGAAAATTATTTTTTAATTATTTAAATTACACGAATGTTATATAATTATTGTATTTTTTTTGTATTGTCCTGACGAAGAAAATTTTGAAAAATATCGCGCCGAAAAATTGATGCTTTTTTATTTTTCTTTAAATTCATTTTAATAATACAAAAGTAATATAATTATCGGTTGTTTTTTTTTTATATAGTTGGCGAAGAATATAAAAAAATATCACGACGAAAAATTCATCCTTTCTTATTTTCATAACTTTAAAATTTATTTTAATAATACAAAAGTAATATAATTATTGGTTTTTTCTTTTATATAATTGGCGAAGAATATAAAAAAATATCACGATGAAAAATTGTTAAATTTGGCGTTTTGATTTTTATACCTACTATTATTCAATTATATCGGTAATTAAAAAAAAATGTATTATTTTTTGAATAATATTTGATTATTAACGTAACACTGAATATTTATTTCTCTTTTTTCAAACGAATTTTTTAATTGTCTTTCGTAACGAAAAGTTGCTTCTCGTTAGTTCGAAATTTATACAAGATTTTTTTGTTTATTGCTTCACTAATATAAAAATAATAAAATTATTACATTTAAAACAACAACAATACTAATAATAATAATAATAATAATAATAATAATAATAATAACAAAAATAACAACAATCGCAATTCCGCAAATTCGAGTGCATTTTTTTTTTCTTTGAAATTTCCATTTTTATACCCGATGGTATTTTTCGAAGCGAAAAATTCATTCGGTTTTCTTGGATATTTGTGTGATAAAAAAAAAAGCGTGAATTTTTTTTTTTTTTAGCAAATCGAGAACGAGAAAAGTTCACGAGTTTTTTTTATTTTTTCTCCTCACTTCTCGCGATTGGTAATCTCGTCGTTGATTCGGAGTACGATTCGCGATACGAAATCGTTGACCAAGGGCTGCCTGCTCTTTCCAACGTCTATCACTTCCTCGTGATTCGCGGCGTTCTCGACCGCGTAATCCATCGAGCAATGATTCGTTATCAGGCTGAACGCGAACACGGTCATTTCGCAGTGACGAGCCGTTATTACTTCGTGAACGGTCGACATACCTGTCATGGACGAAACGATGAACAAAAACATTGCCGAATAAAACAAACGTCTAAAAATTATCGAAAATCGAATTAAAACGAGGAAAATGTGAAGAAAATGAAAAAAAAAAAAAAAAAAAACTATTTTTGAAACGAGAGGTATTCATTGGTAAGGCTTATTTATCAAACGAGTTTGTTTAATTATCGATTTTTTTTTAAGTGAAAAAAATGTTACTTTTTTGGCTGATTCAAGAAAAGTTTCGAAAAGATTTTTTTTTTTTTGGATTTCCCGAGAAAAGATTTTTTTTTCTTGTTTTTCCCAAGATTATTTTTATGAATTCTCGATAAAAAGATTTTTTTTTTAATGGTTTTCCGAAGAAAAGATTTTTTTTTGGTGTCCCCAAGAAGTATAATAATTTTTTTTTATTTCCCCAAGGAAAGACGATTTTTTTGGGTTTTCAAGATTATTTTTTAGGATTCCCGAAGAAAAGATGATTTTTTTGGATTCCCCAAGAGAAGATTTTTTTTTCAGTTCCCCGAGAAAAGTCACGAAAAAAAATATTAACTTTTTGAGTTCCCCAAAACAGTCCAAAAACAAAGACAATTTTTAAAAAATCTTCTTCCTGCAAAGCTTTTCTTTGAAAAGATCTTTTTTTTTTAAGCGTCCGAATAAAAGCCCAATACTAACCCACGGCGTCAACCCCGACCATACTGAGCATCCGGAGTTCGGCAACCGTCTCGAAATTCGGACCACCAAGGCACGTGTAAACTCCCCTGTGCACGATATCTTCGATCCCCATTTCTTTCGCGACTTCGTAACCGAGATCGAGCAGGTGCGTATTGTAGGCCTTGTTCATTGGCGGAAATCTAGGTCCGAATCTGCAATTTCAAAGGAAAATCCAAAATATAAAATAAAATAGCGTATCGTTAATTTCAATTTTGAAAAATCGTATACATAAAAACAAACAAAGAAACAACACACCGTTAACGAAGGAGAATTAGAAAAACGAAATAACGAATCGTCAATGAAAAAAAAGTAAATAAATAAAAAAAAAAAATAAATAAATAAAAAACAAATAAATGAAAATAAAATCAAACAGTCAATAACGTAAAATAAACTGAAATAAAATAAACAGAGTTTATAGAAAAGGAATAAAAATGAAAAATAAAAAAATTGATAAAATCCGGGGACTCGTTAATAAAAAGGAAAAAAAATATGAAAAATTACAAAGAAGTAAAAGTGATGGCGAAATCGTTAAGCGAGAATGACGAAGCGTTGTTTTTTCAAGGCCCGAAAAAAAATAAATAAATAAATAAATGAATAAATAAAAAATAAATAAAAAACAAATAAATGAAAATAAAATCAAACAGTCAATAACGTAAAATAAACTGAAATAATATAAACATAGTTTATAGAAAAGGAATAAAAATGAAAAATTAAAAAATTGATAAAATCCGGGGACTCGTTAATAAACAGGAAAAAAAATATGAAAAATTACAAAGAAGTAAAAGTGATGGCGAAATCGTTAAGCGAGAATGACGAAGCGTTGTTTTTTAGAGGCTCAAAAAAAAAAAATGGCGCGTGTGGAACCGGAAAATCTCGTTGTAGCGGTCACCATTAATTTTCCACGTTCACGAGCACGGGACGAGTCGGGGGTTTTTGCCGGTGACGGGGGATGTTGGGAGGGCTACGACAGCGGGATGAAGCCCGTCAGAGGGATGAAACGCCGGAGATTTTTGCCGAAGCAAAGAAAAAGGACGGACTGTCTTTGGCGTACGTTTCTCTTTCTCTTTCTCACTCTCCCGGTCCATTAATAACGCTTCTCCGAGGAAGAGTAAGAAAAGGAGGTTGGAAAGGAAAAGAGAAAAGTAAAATGGGAACTCGAGAGACGGAGCTCCCCTGATGAGCTGCGCGAAGAAGTGCCCAAGCGCCCGGAAGTCCAAAAAACGATATAAAGAAAGATAATACTTCTTGCTGAGCAAAGACAGAAGGAGAACGAACAAAACCGTGAATCAAAAGAGAAAACTCCAAGCAACGAGAAAATTTCACTACTCTTTGGTTATCGCACGAACAAGGCAATCCTAAAGTCACAGTTTCGAGCCGGGAACTCGACAACTCCAAATACAGATGTTAACATCGATGGATACAAACCCAAACAAAAAGACAAAAAAAAAAATTAATAAATTATGATAATGATGATGATGATGATGATAATGAGATATTTTATTATGCCACAATATAGAGTCTTTCCAACAATTAGGAAAGAACCGAAATTGTAACAAAATAAAAGATAAAAATTCAACAAAATAATTTAACAAAGAAAACCCAAAAAAACGAATGTAAAAATAAAATACAAAAATTCAACAAAGTAATCTAACAAAGAAAACCCAAAAAAATGAATGTAAAAATAAAATACAAAAATTCAACAAAATAATCTAACAAAGAAAACCCAAAAAAACGAATGTAAAAATAAAATACAAAAATTCAACAAAATAATCTAACAAAGAAAACCCAAAAAAACGAATGTAAAAATAAAATATAAAAATTCTACAAAATAATCTAACATAGAAAACCAAAAAAAAAAAACGAAATATAAACGAAAAAACGCAATCCGAATTAACAAATATTTTTCGAGAAAAATGAGGTGTAAGATTAAAATTGGACACTCGGTATATATTTGTATATATATACCGAAAGGGCGATTCTCTTCCATGAGTTTTGCTGAGTAAATACGCCAATCAGCTTCTTTATATCTGCTCCATGCAAATACTTCATCAATCCGATTCAAGGGGTTATACCAATGAAATAAATTAATTTTCCTGTGCTCACGACGAGCTTTTCGCCGCACAGCGTTTACAGTGCGCATTTCTCTTTCCACATTTTCTCCTTTCTTTGCCAGTTTCGGTCTCTCCCGTTCTTTCTTTCTTTCTTTACGTCCGCTGTCGCTCATGATTTTACATTGGGAGCCTCCAGCGATCATCCCCCCAAGTGAAGAAAAGAGCAAGAGACCTGAAAATCTTGACTTCCGTATGGAAACTCCGTTTTCTTCATTTGTGTGCACTGACCCGATGAAATTTCGAGATTTCGCCGCGTAAACGTTCATTTTCGTAATCGGTGGTTAAAACGTCAGGAATTTTGAATATTTATTTAAAAAATTCAAAAACCAGATTTTCGATAATTCGAAGAAATTCGAGGATTCAGAAAATTCGGGAATGTCAGAGAATTTCGGAAATTTTGAAAACTTGGAGAATTTTGGAATTTCGGTAAATTTCGAGGATTTCGAAAATCCAGTAAATTTAGAGAATTCCGAAAACTTAGAGAATTTTGGAAATTCAGAAAACATAGAGAATTCAGGGAATTCCGAAAACTCAGCGAACTTTGGAAATTCAGAAAACATAGAGAATTTTGTAAAAAATAAGAAAAGTTAGATAATTTATAAAATTCCGAAAACTTAGAGAACTTCGGAAATTCCGAAAACTCGGAGAATTTGTGAAATTCAAAAATCATAAAGTATTTACAGAACTCGGAAAATTTACAAAAGTCAGTAAACCCCGAGAACTTTGAATATTCAATAAGCCGAAAGAATTTCGAAAATTCAAAAACTTGGAGAATTTCGGAAATCCTAGAAAATTGAAGAAAAAAAAAAAACAAAATTGAAAACCAAAACTTAGGCGACCTATTTCGAGTATTCGTTTATATATATATATATATATATATATAGATATAGTTGTACACGCGTGCGTTCGCGATGAAGAGAACAAGACGGATCGATGCATATAAATATTTCTCACCTGTCATCGTTTGGCCCCTGAAGAGGATTGTTACCGGCGAATCCCATCATATTCACGTGATCCTTCACCATCATGATGTCGCCGACCTTGTAATTTGGATTTAAACCACCGGCGGCGTTGGTCGCTATCAGGTGGCTGACGCCGACGAGCTTCATCACCCTCACCGGCATCGAGCACTGTCACCAAACGAAATCAATCACCGGTGCGATCGGTCACGCTTTTTTTTCCCCCTCCCCGATCTTTTTCAATCTTACTTTATTAATATCGGGAGTCGTCAATCTTTTAACGTACACACCCGTTAATTGATAACGCGTATTGATCATCGTCCCAAGTATAAAATCGCCTAATATTAGGTATTTCAATTTCTAGAATTTCTAAACTCTTCGAACTTCGGAATTTCTAGAATACCCCGTTCGGTTACTAAATTACTGAAATTTTTAGAATTCCTAAAATCTTCGAGAAAAA
Source organism: Ophioninae sp. A BG-2022a (assembly GCA_030523105.1). NCBI lineage: Eukaryota > Metazoa > Arthropoda > Insecta > Hymenoptera > Ichneumonidae > Ophioninae sp. A BG-2022a. The sequence continues at coordinate 19,301 of JAPYZI010003848.1, read as the reverse complement.
AAAAGAAACAAAAATAGTTCTTCTCTATTAATTTATTGATTCATTAATTTATTTATAAACCGTCAATTGTTTGATACTTCGTAATGCGACGCAAAGAGATTTTCCCTTATCCGGGAATTTATTAATTTATTCATTTTTTTTTATTCTACGTATATTACGTATTTTATCATTTGCCATCGTTTATTTTATTTTGTATTTTTTATGTTTATTTATTTATTTTCCTTTTCTTTTTTTTTTTTTCTTGGCTTTTTCTCGTTCTTACCTTCCAAAGTGGATAACCCTCGTAGTAGTGAAACCTGCCCTGCATACACATCACCGGTACACCCTGCAAATAACCGAACACCAATTGGCCGACGTGGCCCTTGACCGTTGAGCTCGGAAAGTGCGGCACCTCCTCGTACGGGAATACTATCGAATCCGTAATTGTCTCAGCCAATTTACCTGGACACAACTCTGTATGCTCAGATTGTCCTGCACAGCAAATAAGGATAAGGGGACTCTCCTTCGCGTTCTCTTTACGTCTATACAAATGATAGATTATACGGGGTGTCGAGGATGAAGGATCCCAAGCGTTTATACCGAAAAATTAGTTATCATTTCGAAAAACTTTTCGGACAAAAGTTGTTCGGTTTCGACGAAGGTACGTAACGGTCGTGTCAATTTGCGTGACCTTGGCTTGACCTTGGCTTGACCTTGAGTACCAACCTCAAGGTCGCGGCATGGGAAAACCCAAATTCCGTTGCGATTGACAGGGTAGAGTTAAAATTCCTGTGACCTTGAGTACAAAGCTCAAGGTCACGGCATGGGAAAACCCAAATTCCGTTGCGGTTGGCAGGGTAGAGTTAAAATTCCCGTGACCCTGAGTACAAAGCTCAAGGTCACGGCATGGGAGAACCCAAATTCCGTTGCGGTTGTTGCGGTTGGCAGGGTAGAGTTAACATTCCCGTGACCTTGAGGACAAATCTCAAGGTCGCGGTGAAGGTCAACGTCGAAATTTTTTTCGAAATTGTTTTCCCGTCGTAACTTTCGTCCCAGCATCGGAAGGATTCATGCGTTACCATTTGGATAGGCTTCGAGAGGTGATCCCTCTGAGGATTAAAAAAAGAAATTGTACTCACCCATTCCGGAGCCACATATGATACCGATTTTTGGTCTTATGGTCACTCGATCGAGAAGATATTGGGCTGACTCTTGGAGCGCCTCGAACGTGTATCTTTAAATTAGAACAAAAAAAAAACAGAACGGGATGTTCTATTTATTGGTTTTTCTTTACGTCATTTGGAATATTTATTTTGTCAAAAAAAAAAGTGTTCCAGAACGTTTCTGTCTTATCCATAAAATGTCCTTATCCATCAATGCTCTTATCATCAAAGAAAAAACCAGCTGTCGATTGCTGTCGAAAACTGTATCGGAAAGATAAAAGATGGCGCGCGTTAACGCGCTGCAAGGCCGGTGAAAATTTATAGGGTATGGAAGATGGGTTGATTATCAGGATAATTACGTGGAGCGCGAATCCCAATAGGCGACTCTCGTACCCGGAATCCGGGGCAAAGGAGAACGGGTAACTGGAACGTGTCCAGTGGCCGTCTGTCCTCGACCAAAATCAATGAATAATTATAGGGGATGCTGTATTAGATCTGTCGCTGGCTCACAACCCTTAACAACCCTCCGATCCCTTCCCTCTTTCCAACCCTTTCACCACCAACCTCCCCTACCGATCTTCCACTTCTCGTTCTCCCTCCCATCGCTAATCAGCGTTACACCTCTCATTGGAGAATATCAACGTCATACCCCAGCCCTCGCTTCGCCCTCCCCTCATTTCCACTTTCCCAATCCGCAAATGCGAACATCGAGAACCGAATAGATCCAGGACGCGATACAACGAGGAACGCAAAACTTCCGGACAACAAGCTGGTCTCGTGGATTTTGATCAACGGTATACGAAGCTGAAGAGCAGATAAAAAAAACGATTTTTTTTTTAATTTTCAAAAAATTTTCAAAAAATTTTATACACTTTTCAAAAAATTTTCAAAAAATTTTATACACTTTTTGTAGAAAAATGTATACAATTTTTATACAAAAAATTTTATACATTTTATACATTTTAAATGTATAAAATTTGTATACGAAAAATTTTATACATTTTATACATTTTAAATGTATAAAATTTTTACACAAAAAATTTTATACATTTTATACATTTTAAATGTATAAAATTTTTACACACAAAATTTTATACACTTTTATAAAATTTTGGCCGTCACATTAGTGACGACTATCTATTGGTCGTGCGTCACATTAGCATTCACAAACCCGCAAAAAAAATGGATAATCACGATGATATTATAAACAATAATAAAATTGTTGTTGCAAAAATAAAATTCGTAATTACGATAACAAAGAATGAGGATAAATAGAAATAATTAAATTTTGGAGTAATCAGACACGTATATGCTAGAGAGAAAGAGAAAAGTCGAGAGAGACTGGAAAGCAAAGGGAATCCCCTCCCAGGGGTTGAAACAAGTACCGAATTCTACAGGAAGACGTACACGACGTTTGCCTCGAAACGATCTGCCTACGGGTAGGGTTCACGCACGTTGCCCTTTCTCCGCAACATGTGAAAACAAGTCTGCAATGCGAAGCCCCGATTAGGGTACGGGTATACAGGGTGATTCAAAAAAAAAAGTTACGTCGAAAAAATAAAAAAACATTGTAATTCCTCGCGAGAGTTCGTCTCGTGATCGTTCGAAATAAACCTTTCAAATTCGTTTTTTAAAATGAAAATATTTTTTTGCATTTTTTGATTTTTTTGTTGCCTCGTTTGAGTCTAGCGAAACGCACGGGTTCGCTTCGAAATCTTTTGAAATAAGATCTAGTCTTTGAAAAATTCTTTCGATTGTGCGTTTTCCTGTTGTTGTTTTTTTTTCTTCATTTTTTTTTATCGGTGCTTACGTTACGAGACTTTATTCGGTCAGTTTGGATTTATTTGAAATTTTTAACGAATATTCAGTATGGATCGGATTTTTTTTCGGTTTTTGGTTACTGCGTTTTCGATTTAATTTTCTTTCATGGATTTTCTCAATTATCCGGGGACCGTTCTGGTTCGAAGGGCTCGCACGTACGGTTGAATGGAAATGGTTTCGGTATCACGTATTTCGCGGTGGGAACGGAGAAATCCGCGCGGAACACATGCTGAACATGCAGCATCCAAAGCACGAGAAATACATCTCTCTCTCGCTCTCTCTCTCCTCGGAAAACGCGCAGGATCTACCGAACGCGAAAATTCGTACGAGTAGCGATCCCCTGTACGCAGCGTGTACGTTATTCCATGTAAAATAGATTTCGACCATTTTTACAATCGAGTTTTTCTTTATTTTTTATTTATACTTTAATTTGAATTATAATCGAAAATAATTATAATAATTAGGGAATTATTTATTGCACAATTATATAATATGCGTATAAAATGATTCATATATATGTAAATATATAATCAATAAACATTTAATTGTTTAATAATACACTTTGATGATCAAATAATTTGTTAAGTAATTATAATATTTAAATTTATCCAAAGTTAATAATTAATTAATATAATTAATACAAATACGTTATAATAATTTCGTTACGATTAATTATGATAATAATTTATTTTGTCACATGGTTTTTTTAATACTGATTTCCTCTCGCGGTTTTGATCGTCAGGGACGATTAAATTCTTACGAATTTTTATCGAAAGGTGGGATCCGATGAAATCAGCTATTTAATCAATGTTCCGGGCGATAAGAAAAAATTGCATTACGCTGTAGGAAAACAAAAACACGCTGATTGAGTCAAATAATTCAAGGTATCATTCACTTGAGATTAAAATAATCAATTGATTATTGTAAGATTATTGCAAGGTATGAAAAAAACATTTACACTCACGTTTAAATTTAATGAATTATTAAATCATCGTTATAGACAACTATTTTATTTTTGAGTTAATATTTTCAATCGATAATTAAAAAGTACACAATTAAGTCGAAAAATAATTCATCGAATAATAATTTAAATATTCAATTCGATATATTTAATAAATATTAAATATTAAATAATTTGGTTTAAAAATCATAACTAAATTTCCTCGATGAAAAAAAAACTGTTTTTTTGTATTTTCTCTTTTCTAATAATTCATCCCATAATAATATAAATATTTAATTAGACATATTGAATAATAATTTAAATATTCAATTCGATATATTGAATAAATATTAAAAATTAAATAATTTGGTTTAAAAATCATAACTAAATTTCCTCGATGAAAAAAAAAATGTTTTTTGTATTTTCTCGTCGCGAAATTATTTTGTCAAAGTTGAAAAGTCCTGCACCGAGGGAAAGAGGAAAATACGAGCGGTGCTGAGCGAGAATATCTCGCACACGGAGAAACGTACAAACGCGACAAATTCAGCCGAGTGTAAGAACGTTCCCCAGCAGGAGAACTCTGCAACCAACAGGATCGCATTGGTGCGATACATCTCTCATTCGCCGGGGCTGGCTGCTACGTACAAACGCCCGAATCCTGCGTATACGCTACTTATACAAATATACACCGGGCGATTCAAATCAACAGGTCCTGGTCCGCTGGGATTGCTCGACCATTATTTTTTTGCCTTCCTCCAATCTTTCGTTCGTTGTCCCACTTTTTTTTTTTTTAACCCCAGCGTCGTTTCGTAGACTGTCATCTCTTGTGAAAGTCCCCACAAAAAAACCATCAAAATAATTGTTCATTCGTAATTACTAACGAATAAACATTTATTCGTTGATTAAACATTTATAACTATTATCGAAAGGACAATGAAAAATAATAATTTTTTGGGAATAATAATAACAATCGTAATTGTTACAAATAATTCACTATCTAATTTAACAAATGATTATTAATTAAATGATAATAAATTCAATGAATTTAATTAACCAATTTAATAAATGTATTTTTAAATAAATTATGGTTTATTGAATAAACCAATCGATTAAATTTATTACTATTTAATAAATAAATTATTCGGATTATTATTATTGTTATTGCACGGATATATCGAATAATAATTTCGATCGTTATTTTAAAAAATTATTTCTATTTTTTTTTTTGTTAATTTCCATTGATACTCGATGGATCAATAATCGCGCGAGTTCCTACGAAATATTGCCCAAGTGTACTTCAATCGAGTTATACATTAATCGAACAATTTTCATCCATGATTACCCACGCGAGTGCTCGTCTGACCGGAGCAGCCTTATCTACTGCGGGGATACGAGTAACGAAATAAAACGGCACGCGCGGGTGACACGACGTTATAAATATTATCGAATGAAAATGGCATTATTTATATATACTAATAATATAATAAAATAAATCAACGAATCGTTGCAACATTATTATTAATAAACGAATTTATTAAAATAAATTAAAAATTATTAAAACTTATTGAAATTCATTGAAACATGTTTATTTAAAAAATACGAAATAAAACGGCACGTGCTGGTGACACGACGTTATCAATATTATCGAATGAAAATGTCATTATTTATATATACTAATAATATAATAAAATTAATCAACGAATCGTTGCAGCATTGTTATTAATAAATGAATTTATTAAAATAAACAAAAAATTATTAAAACTTATTGAAATTCATGAAAATATATTTATTTAAAAAATAACAATTTATCGACGTTAATTAAAAATTCGATTTTCTTTTTTACTGAAATCTTTCGTACGTAATTTAACGAAACAATTACAAAGATGATAACGCGAGGATTCTCGATGTCAATTTAGCATCAACATATTCGATAACCCAAACAAACCCAAACAAATAAATGTCCAAACGATTGTAAAATTATTCTACTCGATTCGTTCGTAATTCCAACCCAAACAAACCCAAACAAATAAATGTTCGAACGGTTATAAAATTATTCTACTCGATTTGTTGATACTCTGTTATCGCAAAAAAAGCTTAATTTTTTAAACCCCGATTTTTCAACATCCCGAATATAAATTCGGGGACACCCGGTATATAAATTCGGAATTTTATGTACGAAATGAGATGTGCGTATATTTCGAGAGCGTCGAGCTAGTTTACCCTCCCAAGATACAAGTTTTATGCTGCTGGCGACCCTCGCGTTGCCATACGATTATTATATGTACGAGGGGAAAGGGGGGGGGGGCAACTTTTTACAACTCCATTATGCAAGGGACGAAGGTGCATAATAGAATGCACCGGTACAACGGGAGAGAGAGAAAGAAACAACGAAAAAATTTGTCGCTATCCACGAAGCACTTACGCCCTTCGTATTTTTTCTTTTTCTCATTTTTTTTCGAGTTACTACTTTTTTTCCAGCGTCACGAGAGGCACGAAAGTTTTTGTTTCATAATTTTCCAGTGTATATGGACAAGCTTGGCTCGTGCACGATCGGTTCGTAAAATTATTGTTTTATTTTTTTACCCAATTTTTTTTACGTTTTTTTTTTTGGTGTTGGGTTTACAAAAAGTCATTTATCAATGTGGATATTAATATAAATTTATATATTGATAATTTACGTGAAAAAATTTTTCCTTTTATATATATATATATGTTTGTTTAATAATTTTCTTACGCCAATTTCCTATGTTTATTCGAAATATAATTTTATGATAATTGCTATACATTTCTAAAAAATTGAAATACTTATTTTTAATGAAATAAAAATATGAAAAAAATAAAAACATAATATTTTATTTTATGCAAATATAATATAAAGTTGATATAAATTTACCATAAAATTGTATATTCGAAAATTTACGTAACTGAAGAATTATATTATTTATATATATATTGACACAAATTTGTTGTTTCAATTATTATTGGTATATCGATTCGTTCGATAATCGTCAAAATTTTTCCTCGTCGCAACTGCAAATTAATAAGCTCGCAACTGGATTTCTGAAAAATTCTCGTCTCCCTCTTTCGAATTAATCCACGATTGTTTTATCGTTGCGAAAACGTTTTCTATCTTCGAATGGGCACAGCAATAAAAAAAAAAAAAAAAAAATAACAAAATTTAAAAAAACACGAACGCGTTGGAACAAACATGGCTTATCGGGTAACTCGGATTGAAAATAGAAGGAGAATCGTCTGCGCGGGAGAGTATCGTTGCACAACCCTTGCATATTTCACGCCACCCGTTTTTCGATTTCCCTTCGTAACTCCACCCTCCCCCCACCCCATCATCGTTTTCCTCTCGTTTTACGTTCCGTCAATTAAAATTATCCAATTTGTATCCACGATCAATTTTTTTTTTTTTTAATATCGCGATTAATTTTTTTCGCGATTATTTATTTATTTATTTTTTTTTTTAATTCCCGTCCGTTCGGAGAAGACTCGGCGTTTCCACGGGGAATCGAGAAGGGCCGTAAACGCAACGTACGCGAATGATCCAATTGGCGAAGACTCATTAAGAGCGATGCTAATTAATGAAACGTGGGCGAGGGCACGGTCGCGTGTTCGAACACTTACGTCGAGGTGCTCGTGTGTTTAACAGCCGTGTGCAAAAACTCGTTCTCGTTCGGCCGCTTCAACGATCCATGACCGTTGCTCATTGTTTTACCCTCGAACGGCATCCCGTCGCCTTTTTTCTTTTGACCTTTTTTTTTTTTATTTAATTTTACCTTTCGATTTTTCAATCGACAAATTACTCTCGATATTGTCGATTTTTAAAAACGTTTATTCGTATCGATTAATAATCGACGTAGTCGTTGATTATCGTTGATAAAACAATTGTTAATTGTTAACGATACTTAACGATTAATTACTGACTTCAAACGATTTTTTTATCGTCCCTTTTATTGTTGATTTTTAACTGTTTTTGTTATTCCAGTTTATTGTTATTATTATTGCTGGTGGTTCTTAAAACTCTTTGCTGTTCGTATTAATTTTTTTCATTTATTTCTTTCCCCGTTGACAATAATATACAAATATTATTTATACAGTTTATTATTATTCGTGTAATAATATTTATTAATGTTATTATTGTTTAATAATTATTCGAACGGGTATCAATTTCGATTTTGGTTATTTATAATCGTTATCGATTAATCGTTGCTTTTTATCGTCCCTGTTTATCAATGGGTAACAATATTTGTTATACAAGCTTATTATTATTATTAATGTTTTTTCGTTTCGCTGCCAGCAGTTTTCAAGTGTTTTAATATTTGTTTTTGTTTTTTTGTTTTTTTTTTTATTGTATAACGATGTTCCTCTCGCTGTTTCTCCGATAATTCGATGTATTGAAAAAAATACGACGTACGATACGACAGACACGATTCAACAGTACTAAACACGAAGAAATTAAAGTGAAAAGAATTATTTTGGAGAAAAAAAAAAATGAAAAATCGTTTAAAAACCCGAGCGAGGAAAATTCGAAACTTTGAGCGATCCCGTAAGCGCGAACGTTCAAATGTCTGGGACTTGGATAACGTGGGTCCGTTATATACCCTCGCGAGGTTCACCAATCGCTCCGTTCTGTTTCTCGGGAGTGAGGGAGAGAGAATGAAAAAGAAAAAAAAAAAGAAAAGACAGTACGAAGACAACGAGCGTTGCTCTTGGCCAATCATCGTTGGGGGACCCGGGAATGCTGGTGGTCCAATAAGTCGAGAACATTCAACGATCGAGCTCAATGCCTACCACGAGTGCCGATTATTTCGTTATTTCTTGCTCTCTCTCTCTCTCTCTTTTCCCCTACTCCCCTCTCGATTTATTACGTATTATTATTTCTAGTTGTAACGACTTTTATTATCATTTTTTTATTATATATTTTTTTTCTATTATTAGCTCTTTTTGTGTTTCGTTAAATTTTATAATAATTGTTTTAAATAAATTCTATTTGAATTTCGTAACGTTATTTCTCTCTCTCTCTCTCTCTCTTTTTTCTATTATTTCTTGTTTTCTCTTATTATGATTATAAATTTATATATATTGTGATATTATGTAAGCCCTTGTCCGAAAGTATCATCATCATCATCATCATCAGCTATCTTTCTCTTTCCTCTCTTTCTCTCTCTCTTTATTATTATGAATAATAAATATTATTAATTATTTTCTTATTCTTTGTTTTTTCAGCTCCTAGTTTTTCGCAATTTTCATTTTTATTTCATTTCTGTATTAATATTCTTTGATACTTATTATCATTATTATCATTAATTATTGTATTATTTTTGCTTTTATTCTGTTAAGTTAGTTTTAAACTTTATTTTTGTTTTACATTACTGTCTATTATTGTCGTCCGAAAGTCTGAGGCATAATAAAAAATATCATCATCGTCTCCCTTCATCTTTATTCGCACTATTATTACTCTTTTTTAAATTTATATTGCTTCATCGTCTATACTTTTTTAAATAAATATTCTCGTATCCGTATTATCACTTTGATTTATTATTGTGTCACGTTACGTTTTAACGGGTTTTTAAAGTTTTTTTTTGTCGTTACCCCTTAATCACGGACAAAAGTAAATACTAGGGTATAATGAAATATCATCATCATCATCATCATCATCATCATCATCATCGTCATCATCCCTCTTTTTCTCCCTCTCCCTCTTCTTCTGGAAAGAGAGTTAGAAAAAAAGAGAGATGGAACGAGGCCACTGATAGTGATAACCCCAGAAGAGTGAGCAATTCGAAGCTACATTCGGATGCTCGATTACGTCCGTCGCTCGCTCTTTCCTACTCGTAGGCCAACCAAACGTCAATATAATTGGGCCACGGCTCTCGCGATAAACGAATAACTCGACGAGACCCTGGAAGGGAAGTTGCGAGAAGTCCGAAAGAAATTTGCTTTTCTGTAAACGGGCTGGATCGAAAGAGCGAATTTCAGAGGGGGAAGGGGGGATAAGAAAATGGGAAATCCTGAAACAACGATGAAGAAAAGATGGGTGAAATGCCTGAAGGCTACGTCTATCGTCGTTTTGGTGAATTGGTCGTGATAAGAAACACTCGCGTTGGCCTTAAGCTCGGTACACACGAGCCTCCTTATCTACCGATGAAACACTGACAATTCGTGGCTGCAAAGTCACTGTGGCATCGACTCGAATGACAGCCAACCGTTATTATCTGATAAGCTCGCACGCGAGCTTAAAGTTTCGCTGGCTCAGATAAGAATTTACGAAAACCGGTGGAAAGGTTTCAAGCGTTTCGTCATTTTCTTTTCGAAGGAATTTCATCGGTGAAAATATAATACTTATCTTTATCCTTGGAATGTACGTCAATCGTTTTTTTTTTTTTTTTTTTTTTTTTTTGTTTGTTTGGAACACGAATTTTTATTTTCGATAAATTTTTGAAAGCTCAAGCTAACGGAATGCACGAAAAGTCAGGAGGTATATATTTATAGTTGATTTAAATTTCTTGTTTCATTATTATTTATATTTATTGAAATAATTAAATTAATTGAATTGAATTTATTATTCAATTATGGTTTATATTTATTAATGTCGTTGAATTAATTAAATTCTATTTATTAAAGAATTTATTTTTTTGTTTTTTTGTTTTTTTTTTTTTTCGTAATTTTTTTGTTTTCTCGTATGATTTACACAATAAATATTTTTGTCCACTGCATAGACATTTCGATTATTGTTTCAACGTGTTCAGTTTTATTTTCGTTAAGCCAGGAATCGACACTTCGCAACGATAGATGATTTTCTATGCGACGAGTATTTTCAGTATTCAAATATCACGATCGGAGTGATATTACATTTTTGTCTGGGTGTTTTATAATTAGTCAAATTTGAAACTGGAATTACGATGAGATATGAATTTCATAATTTCGTAAAGAGATTTGATGGATATTTGAAAAGTTAAACGTGCTGGAGTGGGGATTGTTGTAACGCGTTGGTTGATTTCGAGCGTAATAAACATTTGCGAAACGTAAAGCAATCAGGCATGCAGCAGTGTCGAGACTTTGCCTGAATAATTGATAACCCTTTTGGTTTCTAATATTACTCGGTGAAAAGAAAACCGTCTCCCTGGTAACACTTGAATCATTAATTGAGGATAAAATCTCGTCTACATTGGACCGATACGACAGGACAGAATACAGTAAATTGAAATTTGGTGAAAACGGATAATACAATTAAGTAAATCATGATCCGTCTTTGTACATTTCCTACCACGACAATTCTCCAATCGTATGTCGTTCCGAGTTTTGTCGAAGTTATTTTTGTTTCTTTCTCGTCGAGAATTTCAACCACCAATTTTCTTTCATTAAATGAAACTCGACGATTCACGAATCCAGAACAAATTTACACGTTCGTTTTTATCGATTACTCGATAATATTTGTAACGAGTGACAAGAAATCTTACGATTTTTGAAAATCTATTCAACTTTTCGAGTGTATTGTCCATTCGTCTTAAATGGATCGCCAAAACCCGAATTTTCCTTTCGGTTTGTCAAAAATAAAAAGTATATAAAATAATATATAACATTAAAAAAAAAAGGTTTATGTAAAAAAAAAAGTTGATCGGTCACCCATCCGACTACCGGTCCCGTTCGATACGACGATTCCCTTTAAAGAGAAAGGAACCTTACGTTCGTTCAGACGTAAAAAAAAAAAGATCAATTTTTTTTGCATCCTCCTGTAGAATCGCGATTTTTTTTGCATCGCCCTATACATTTGTTTAAAGTGCTTTTTTCCGCCCTTTTCTGCAGGATATCTTTCACGATATTTCCGTAGAAATGAACTGTCAGCTCCGTATAATTAAGAGAGTACGGACGAGCCGGAAGAAACGTCATTTTCATATTTTGTTTTTAATTTTTATCTGGAAGAAATGGTTCTCTCGTAATTGAGGGAATGAAGACAGGGATGATGTATAATTGTAGGGCGTTTTATGTACCCCCTTCCTTCTCTCTCCGTTTATTTAACCTTAATTTACCGAGAAGCTCTTCGACATTTTTATTAACATTTTTTAAAAATGTCTTTTTTAAACATTTTTATTATTATAAACCGGTCGACTCGTACCGGACTTGCTCGTACAAAGAAAAGTACGCGTGACGGTTGAACGGCGTGTCCAATGGCTCTGGAACAGCATTCCATGGGCGAGCTCGATGCGAGAGCCAGATCGATGGAATGCGAACTCTGAAAACACGACTCTAAGAATCGAACTCGTGACAGGTGCATGTCGTGAATCAATCCGATCGTTTCCACAAATCGAAAAATTTCGTTACGCGAATTCGTGTTACTATAATTATAATTATTTTTTCTTATTGTTTTTAGTATAATTTTTGTTTAAATTGTAAATTTAATAAACAAATTATTATTATTAAATGTATTTAATCATTAAATTAAATAAATTATGTTTATTTAATTATGAAAGTAATTGAATTAATAAATTAAATTTTATTTACTTTAAAAATGTCCAATTTGTTTGTGTGTAGTTAGACATACGAAATAATAAATCATAATAAAACAATAAAAATAATAAAAAGCAATCCTCCATCAGTCCAGCATCAATGTGTCCTCGATTTTCAAAAACGAAATAAAAGTCGATTTTTTAATTATCACGAGCAGATTTTTTTCCCCCAATTTTTTATCGACATTCCGCAAGTGCAAGGAATTTCGTAATTTCCGGTACGTCGTGTGAAAGTGATATTTTAAAATATTCATTTTTAACACAACCCGAGACAAAATGTGTTTCGATTTTTCGATACAATATTCTTAAAGCAGAAAGCAACATATTTCGGCTGATAATTAAAGTTGAAATAAACAATTGAATTTCATTAACAATTGAATTGAATTAAATTATTTAATTTAATTAACAATTGAAATTTTTAATGAAAAAAATATCGAAGAATTACGTGTTTTATCAAGTAATTGACAGTTAACTTTTATTGAATGAATAATTCAGTTATTCGAATGTTGTTCCGGGAGCGATCGAGCCAATTCTATTGGGACGGTTGCCCGAACGAGAAAATCAAATGACGAGCGTTTCGGACCGTTCAACGTTGACGAATAAATCGAGGGAGGAATGATTGTCGACAGCGTTAGTCGTACGAGATTGGTTTCCGCGTTAACGCACCCAAGAATCATCGCCTCGTCGAGTACACTTGACTCGTTGCACTCTCATCAAAGAGAAGTTTGCTGAATCAACGTGTACCCCTCGTAGCTCGACCTTGCCTCCCGGCGATTACGAATTACGGGGGTCAGTATCACGAGTTTCAATTTTATTCCTAATGTAATATTAAATTACCATTTTTTATCAAATTCAATCAAGGACGCGAACAAATTTAAATTACCGCATGAACAAATTCTAACCGAAGAGAGCAACGAGTATAAAGTTATTAATAATTCTCCAACAGTAATTGTTAATTAAACAATGAGAAATTTTTATTATTTATAAAAGTATTTGTTCATGAAAAATTCAGGAAAAATTCTCAAACTCAATTGTTAATAAACAATTTACGAGATTCAATCGGCAATAAAAAAAATACTAAATAAATCTCCAACTTCAAATCTTTATTAAAAAAAAATTAACCTCGATTGTTAATTTTTTTAAATATCTCTAAAAAAAAAAAACTAAAAACGATCACGTATTGAATTATATTGAAAAAAATACATCGAATCCGTCGATCGTTTATTTTCAATTCCTATTGATTTTTTTAATTTCCCTTTGGTTTTTTGTTTCTCCTTTGTTTCCGTTTTCTTTTTTCTATCGATTTTTTTGTTTCCGTTTCGTCTTTTGTTTATCCTTTGTTTTTCTTTTCTGTTTCTCATCGATTTTTCATTTCGATTTTTTTTCGTATCCGTTTTCTTTTTCTATTAATTTTTTTCTTCGCGTTTTGTTTTTCGTTTTGATTTGTTTTTGGATTTTGTTTTTTTTTTTTGTTTTTTTCATTTTTTCGATGCCAACGAATAACCCGATATTTACATACATATAAAAATACGACGATGCATTATAAATTTCCATTTGCCTCGGCTGTCTTTCGAGCACGTATATATTATCATAAAACGATGATGCATCGAGAAAGGTTGCTCGAAACTCCGAGGTGGAGGCATCCTTGCCTGGTGAGACAAGAAGGCTAGGGATGAGGGGAGGGGGGGGGGGGGGGGGGGGAGTACCAAAGGGGAGAAACGATGAGAGGAAGAGAAAAGAAGAGCTTATCTTTCCCCTATGTGCAAGCAGCCGAGCTTCTTATTTTCTATGGCGAGGCATACACATATTTCCTGTCTATGTGTGTATATATCGCGTTACCATAGCCTGAGCAAACATACTTGAGGATGAGGTTACCCCAATATGAATTATTTTTCTCTCTCTTTTTTCGTTATTTCTCTCTTCCTTTTTTTTTTGCCAGAGTTACGCGCATCCTTTATCGCTTTTCCATCATCCCCCACATTTTTCTTCGCCCTGATACCTTCCCTGGGCTTGCTCCAATCCAAATCGACCCATCAATGATGGAAAGAGATTTCTCGTCAACCATCGTCACCTCACAGACTCACGAAAATTGGCAACATTTTTTTTTCACTCGTTCTCAGCCCTGAACGGTGAAATCGTTGATTCACACGTCACGATCCTGTCGTGTTTTTTTTTTTTTTTTTCGATTACGAATAAACTGTTTTATTATCAACTCGTATAGTTTGAAACGTTTGCTTTTCACTTTTGCTTACGATTCAAGTGAAATTCGACGATATAGGAATTTACTTCAGGAAAAACTTCGGTTTATCATTGTATCACTGTTTCAGTTTTACGATTTGTTTGTTTATTTTTTTTTTAGAATATTTGGGAAAGTTGGTTCAGAATTTTACGTTTTTTATAATTGTTGAAGAATTATAAATCATTTGTACTTTTTTATTTCGATATCCCGACGTATTCTCCATTCGGAAATAATTCGGAAGTTATAAATTCTAAAGTACAAAAACAATTCTTGTATTTAAAATATTTTATTTTTTCAATAATACTAAAATTCTAGAATAATTCGGGAATTTCAAAATCATTCTAATACTCTAAAGTAATTCAACGATCCAAAATATTATTATTTCATTAATTCTAGATTCTAAAATAAATCTAAAATGTTTAATGTTCACAATTATATCAAATAGTCGAACATTATTATTTTTTTTTTTCATTTTTAGATAACTTTCTATTTTTTTCTGTCGCGCTTTTTTTTTGAATTCCAAAAAAGTATGTGAAAATTTTCAAGTACGTCGAACGCGGAGGGCGCGCTTATCGTAAACTGTAAATTTGCGTCGATTTTCATCTCGTAACTTCCATCGTATATCTTTACCCCCCCTCACCCTCCCCTCCCCGACGTGCTTTTTATCTCAGTGTCAACAGAAACCAAAAATCCACAAAGAGCCCGAAACTAATTTTCTATCCTCATTCATATTTTTCCATTTTTATCCCTCCGTAGTTTCCACGAGACCATCTTCCATTCGAAACACTCCGGGTGTTCAATGATTCTTTAGTTCTCGTTTCGTTCTCTCAGCGGATAAAATTTCTCAACTCCTCGACGAAATATTACGATAACGTCAAAATTTTGAAAATTTTCATGATAGAAAATATTCTAGAATTAAAAATTTTCGTATATAAAAATTTTGAATCTCAGAATAAGAATTTTAGGATTGTAAAATTCAGAATTTTTGAATTTTTGAATTATGGGACTTAGAATTTTAGGATTCCGGAATTTAGAATTTCAGAATTTCGAAATCTGGAGTTACTTATTTATTTATTACATATTTTAATTAAATTTATTTAATAAAATAAAATCCATTCAATTATTTACGAAAATTCAATTAAATTTAATATTATAATTTAACTGCATTAATTAATTACACGATCAGGGCTTGTAATTTCAAGATTACTCTATTTTTATTGAATTTTCTCGTCCTTCTAGTATTAGTTTAAGAAGGAGAGAAAAAGAAATAGAGTTTTTAGAAAGTCAAATCGATGTTTAATTAATTTATTAATTCTTGAAATTCATGACAATTCGATGTGTACAATTGAGGAATAACAAACTTTGAGCTCGTGATATATTTTTCGATTTTGCAAAATGCACTTTTGTTGCAACATACATTTTAGTTGCAAAATGCATTTTTGTTGCAAAACGTCTGACCGTTCGGGGATCTCCGTTAGGTTACTGTCAGTCCGATCGTAAGACAGCCAGACACAATCGTGCAACTTTTTCCTCGCTCATTTACGATTTATCACGTTTCGCAAGAAAACACGTATCCGAACTGAACGCTGACTCGGTTATTCTCGCGCAATGTATATCGCTATAGAAAATAATGAATGTCGCGTTTTTTTTTTTTTTATTTCATCTTTTTCGTCTTCCGAGATTCCTTTTGCTCGCGTTTTTCTCGAGACGTCTGAAAGAGCTCGAAGACTTCGAACGAACATTTTTATCCGTCACTCCGGTTGGTTGTTTGCGACGTTTTCGAAATTTCGTAAAAATTCGACAAATCGATTAAACGGTGCGACGTTTAACTTTTCATCGTTGAAATTCCAACGATTGTTTTATCGATTTTCGTTGTTACGTAATATTTTATAATTATTATTTATTAGTAATATTATTTATTACTATATTAATATTATTTATTAATGTATTAATTAATACAAAATAATATATTACTATTTTTATATTATTTTACATTAGTTTATTTTATTATTTCGCAATTCTTGTTTATTCGTATCGATAACGATTGAAACATCGATCTCCAATGTCACTTTGATTAATATCTATCGTTTACATCCTCCCGAAGAAAGTCCTCGATAATATGAAAAATCAATCATTTCCAGCGGTTCATTAATCATTTTCTTATCGACACGTACAGATTATCTGATTTTTGCAAATTTCTGTAAAAAATTTAAACGAGAATGAAAATCGACGTGGATTTATTATTAATGAATTTTGTTAAAAAAATAATTAAAAACAGATTTTAAAGAAGGCTTAGTTAATAACGAAAAATAATATTTTTCACGATGTATTGGAAATTTATTCAAAGGAAAAATCTTGACGATTTGAGATCGATGAAGACTCAGGGGACGCGAAGATATCTGAGGAAATAATATGCAGCGTTGCGCAACTCTTATTTATCAAAGATGAAGAAATTTGCCAGCGATCTTGGCTCGTCACCAGCAGAGATGTGTTTATCTCCCTTATCCGGTGAACGCGGGGGTTCCGTCTTATCAATGACCCCGCCAAGTTCTTCGCTTATTTATTATTTTCTTATCGAAAATTCACCCGCGTGGAATTATCGAGAAATCGTGTTTTGCTTACGAGATACAAAGGATCGAAGATTTTCAACTGTTGTCGAACGGTGTCAATCAGCCTTGCATTGTTTCCAAAGAATATATAATGCTTATCGTATTGATTATTCTTTTACGAACCACGAATATTTACTGGAAACGAATTTATCGTTCGTGACGATGAAAAATTCGATTTTTCTTTTTTCCATGTAATTGTTATCGTTCTAGTGTACAAAATTTGAAAAAAAAAAAGAGAAAATAAGTTTTCGATAAATATAAATAATGTCAGCAACACTCAACGGAAATAACTCGACGGGACATTGAGAATAAATTTCGTTCCGTTAAGATTTCGAAATACGCTCGATAAGCGTTATCGCTACGACGATAGTTATGCGTAGTTAGCAAGTTTGAGAAGCATTTGCGTTCGCGATTCTAATCCGCGATAATTGTGCAATTCATTTGCCGAGAGTGTTAAAAGTGTCGTTTGATTTGCGTAAGATATTTTCATCATTCACATTTAATAATTATACACCGGGTGGCCGGTGTTTCGATTTGTTTTTACACAGAGGTCATTCCAGAAGTCATTCGAATCTTGTTAATAAAGATATTGCATCTCAAGGTCATAAAGGATCAATAAGCGATCCCGGGCTGATCAACGATCAAAGAACGAAGAAGTAAAGAACGTAGAATAAGAAAAGGGCTACGAGCGCGAGCTAGGCGATCACCTGAAACCACTCGAGTCATCTCCATATCACACACGTATTGTCCTTGCTCGCTGTTACAACGGTGTCCCCGGTGTACGAGAAAGCGCACGCGAAAACATCGTCCTTATGCCCGCTAAGTGTCTGGTTGCAACATCCGGTCTCGGTCGACCACAGTTTCGCCGTACGATCCAGGGACGAGGTCAACAGCTGATTACCGCTCGGGCTGAAACAAACTGAACGCGAAATTCGTTAAACATTGAAATTCGACGGCTGGTAGCTGAAGGCCACTCAGCCGAATTTTCAATCGTCCAAGGTCAAGCTCAAGGTCAAACTCGATAAAATTGATGGTACGAAGATATTCGAGCGAACATTTGGGAAGTGTCGTCACTCTTCGGAACAAGGTGAACCTCAAGGTCAACGTCAAGGTCAACCTCAAGGTCAAACTTGTGAAAATTGATGGTACGAAGATATTCGAGCGAACGTTCGGGAAGTGTCGTCGCTCTTCGAAACAAGGCGAACCTCAAGGTCAACCTCAAGGTCAAACTCGAGAAAATTGATGATTCGAAGATATTCGAGCAAACATTTAAGAAGCGTCGTCACGCTACGGAACAAGGTCAACCTCAGGGTCAACCCCCATTCGAGAAAATGGGTGGTAACAGAGGCGCCATTTTGATACTGCGATAATCTAGCCGAAGAGATAAGCGAAGAAAAACCTCACTTTTCGAGACCTCCTCCCGATGACCCACCATCAATGCAGTTTCCCGAAAATCGGTACCGACGTCCCAAATCCGAGCGGTAGCGTCGGCGCTCGCGGTCGCCAATCTCTTCCCGTTGTTGTCGAAGTTCAGATCGAGTACCTCGTCGTCGTGGCCGAGGAGAGTCGCGAGACAAGAGTTCGTTCTGGGCTCCCACAGCTTCGAGGTTTTATCAAGGGAGGACGATGCGATGAGCGAGCAATCGAAGTTGTACAGACAGTTGGATACTTCGGCACGATGGCCAATGAGAACGCTCGTTCTTCTGAAGAAACGAGAAAAGCTTGGTGAGTCTTTGTACTTCTGGAGAAAGCTTGGAATCAATGCGAGCCGTTGCTTTCGTTAATGCTCAAGGCCACTATTGGGATAGGTTACCGCTCTGCCGTGAACGCTCAAGATCACTAATAGGATGGGTGACCGCGCATCTATGAAAGCTAGAAATCACTACTGGGTGACCGTCCAATGGGTGACCGCTCAGCCGTGAATGCTAGAAATCGCTACTGGGATGGGTGACCGCTCAGCCATGAATTCTAGAAATCACTACTGGGATGGGTGACCGCTCAACCGTGAATGCTAGAAATCACTACTGGGATGGG
>JAPYZI010003847.1:0-16022 GCA_030523105.1 Ophioninae sp. A BG-2022a | reverse complement strand
CCTGTTTTTTTTTTTTTTTTGGATTTCTTTGGGTTGGTTCTTCGTTTGCGTTTTGTTTGGGTTTGGCTGGTTTGGCTGTGTACGGGTATGATTTTTTGGGCTTCTTGTGTGTCCGTATTTTCGTTTGGGTTTGTTTCGGGTGGTTCTTCGTTTGCGTATCTTTTTAAGATTCGTTTGGGGTTTTTTTTTTTGCGTTTGGGTTGGTTGTGTACGAGTATGATTGTTTGGGTTTGTTTGGATTAGTTCTTCGTCTGCGCTTTTGTTTGGGTTTGTTTGGGATTTGTTTGGGTTGATTTCGGTTCGTTTGAGCTTGTTTGGATTGGCCGTGAATGCGTACGTTTGTTTGGGTTAGATTCGCTCCGTCGTGTTTCTTCCGATTTGTTTAGGTCAGTTGCGTACGTGACTGGTATACCGTCATACCGGTATTCATTTCAGTATACAGGGTCCGCTCGCGAATTATCCGCACCGACAATGCGGATTTAGACCTATCCCCTGCACTAAACTTTTTTTTTCGATCCTGTTACAAATATACCCTTTCATACGTACAAACGCACACACACGATCGCTGTTCGAAAAGTTCTCCGCCTGAAAAACACGTACAACCTGATATAAATGTATTTTTATTTCACCACGTACTCCCCTCTAACCTCAATAGACTCGTTCCATCGATGCTCTAGCGCTTCGATGCCTTTCCTACAGGCAGTTTCCGACTGTTGAAAAAAAAAAAACTGACTTTTCCGCCTCTATCACTTTTTCATCATCAAAGCTACACATTTTTTCACCGTGAAACACGAGGGCGTGGATTTTTCTGACATTTGCGTCTCTTAGTTTCGCCCGACGTCATTTTCTTTTAAAAGCATGACGAATACGCCTCGGTCCACTTCGAAATTTAAAAACCACTGTTCTCTCAAACGACTGAACCAATCGGTACGAAATTTGTTGTGTGCATTCAAGACGATGGCACCGAGGGCCTCGTGCTTCTCATTTTCGAAAAAAATGTTTAGTCCTTGAGAAATCGCGACGAGAAACCGACAAGACGTCACCGTCCACTTCGAAATTTAAAAACCACTGTTCTCTCGAACGATCGAACCAATCGGTACGAAATTTGTTGTGTGCATTCAGGACGATGGCACCGAAGTATCCCTGATCGCAATTTTGGATGAAAACATTTTATTCTTGAGAAATCGCGGTTTTAAACGGTTCGACTATCTCTCTCGCACTCGTGTGTCACGTGGTAATCTTCGTCGTGCTCTTAAGATACGCGAATGAAGTTCCTCATTAGAAACAACATTGATTTTTTTTTGTATACTGTGATATAACATGTCAGAATAACGTTTCCGGAAATTCAACCTATTTTACCAAGGTAAATAGGTTGAATATCCGGAAACGTTAGAATTAAATACGACAGTAATTAATTCACCAAATCAATGCATTTGACACACAATATTTGGGTTTCGATTGAATCGATGGCTTACGCAGCCACACTCCGGAGCAATTACGCCTCTTTTCATCCAACTTTAAATTGAGGTTCACGGTAAAGTGCTGTGAAAAAAAAAGACGGAAAGAAAAGAAAGAAAAAAAAAAAAAAAAAAAATACGACACGGCGAAGACGCGAAGTGCAGAATGACGGAAAGGAAGGAAAACCGCGGCGCGGACAAAGTTGGTGAAATAGTCGTGAATTGAACGCGCTCGCGTGTGTCTACGTACGTACGAGGGCTCTTTTAAAAGTTCTCGGCCTTAACCATAAATGAGGGTAGAATGAAAATAAATCTATACTCCCGAGGTAGCCTAGTGTTTTATTCGACCGTTCGCCAACTTACGATACGTCACGTTGCTTAATTATTTTTCAATAAATTTTCGAACTCCAGGTATAATCCGTGTGGATGAGAAAATTGAAACGAAAGTTCGACTTGAGTATTTACGTTGAGCTGGTACTAGCGGATTTATTAATCAACGGTGCGTCTATAATTTTTCGAATTTCAAAATAGAAAAATACAATTCGTAATAACATTCATCATGACAAAATAATTTTTCGATAAGTATTGGTAATAAACGTGTACAATTATAATTATCAAAAATGAAATATTAAAATACCAATCGCTTTGAGCTTAAGTGGATTTTATCAATCGCCATTTCGTAAAACCGTTCCCAAAAAAAAATATTAACAAACCCAAACAAAATTAATCGCTTCAATCAATGATATTTATATACGCCCGGTAGCCGAAATTTTTTAATGAAACAAACGTTATTCCGAATTGCTATATTAAAAAAATCAATTTGTATTAAAAAAATCAATTTTGTTTCTAATGAGGAAATTCATGCACGTACTACCTTAATCAAACGAACTCACTGGAGTGAAAAAAGTCGATTCGAATGATAAAAAGTCGAAAACCTCAAGAGACGCTATTCTCATGAGGAAATTGGAAGGAGAGGGGCAAAAAACAATAATAAATAAGTGAACGAGATATCGGCTGACCGGATCGAGAAAGTGGGAGGGTTTCCAAATTATATTCGGTGATAAGAATCTTGTTTGAACTGCGGTGTGTATAGCACGTACGAAAAAGTTGAAAAAACATAGTTAGCATGGTTATTGGTAGAACGAAAAAGGGCGCGAGTAGTTAAGAGTCGATGGCCACCCCGATGGAACGTGCTCGACAGGCCACTCGAGTTGCGTGTACCAACGAATAATCTTAGCTTACCAATCGACCGCATTGACTATTAATGCTTCCATATATATATATATGCACATTAACGTCATTACGTATATACAGTCTTCCTCAAAACTATTAGGCATCCAATAAATGTTCTCTCCGAACGAAAAATCAAATATCTCGACGAAAAAAAAAAACACACTCGTATTTACTCGACCAGGTTTTGAACTCGACAAACCCAGCTTCGTTTTTCTATTTTACTTTTATTTTTCCGATTTTTTTAACGCCCGCTATCGCATTTTGAAAATGCCGCGGTTTTCTGATTTTTTCACTTCGCAAAATCGCACGCTGGATTTTGAAAAAACTGTGTTTTTTGAATATTCCATGAAGATATCTTCGAAAAGGATATTGTTTGCTTTAATTTCGTTTTTTGGAAAAAGAAAATACAATTTTTTTTTCACTGAGGAAGCTGGTTTTATTTCCGGAGAAACTTACGCCTAATACGTATTTACAGGGCGATACAAAAATCCACGATTATAGTGCTTGGTTCTAACGCGAGCTCGTAATGATCCAGAAAAAGTGTCATTATTATTGGGATATTAGCAGTATTCGTGAAATTTGATTTTCATGAACAGTAAAAAAAATGTATGAATTTTTAAATTTCATTTAATACGTTCCGATTATTTTATTATTAATAATAATTATTCGATTCAACGATTAAGAAATCGATTAAGATTAATTTATCGTTCGAATGAATCTTTGACTATTTTAATAATTGTTTAAAAATCGTGACAACGGATATTTTATTTTTACGTAATATTTTATGAACATTTGATAACGTAATTCAATCAAGATCCACAATTTTGAAAATATTCATGAACTATCGAGATTTTTAAGAATCCATACAGGAACGCCTTAACCCTTTGCCTTGCGATTTATTTTTATCCGTGCGCGTCGGAAGCGACCGAAACGTTTTGTTTACGTTTGGGCCGGTAGAGTCACCGCGTTTCCGAGAAGTCCTTGTTATGTTTGGGCCGGTAGACCTATAACGTCTTTGAGACGTATCGTAAGCTACGTGGTATACCTACGATACACCGGAGCATATTTATATTCTCCGCAGTCGAAAGTTCGCGGTCCTCGAAGGTGGTATACATCTTGACGCGTACTAGTATTTCCGCAGTTGAAACAAGTGTACCTCTGTAACAAACTCCATGAAGATGGAGCTTCGTACAGAGCGGAACGAGGATAGGGAGAACATAGGAAAAGTGGAGTTAAAGAGGGTATGAGAGAAGGAGAGTGGGGATGATGGGGGGGTACGTGCAACAAGGCCGAAAGTAAATTGAGTTAAGTGTGAAAGTGATAAAAAGAAATATATATATATATATATCGAAGTTCGAAGAACGAGGACAGTGAAGGTGTGTAGTTTTGGCGATGAAGTTAAGGTCCCTTTGGAGGGCTGGTGGGGCGTTGTGATCAGGAAAGTGAAAGGTGTCGGTGAAAGGGTGGAGGGAAGGTTGAAGGAAGTCAGCAAAATAGAATAAGTGAAATAGAGAGTGGGGGAGACGAAAAAGGGAGTGATAAAAAGTGCGCGGGGTGGTCGTGGGGTCGCGTGGTTGAAAGGAAAAGTTTAAAGGACCGGGGGTCGAGGAATCGAGGTGTCAAGAGACGAGGAGCTCAAGGTTTACGTGTTAGATAGAATAGATGGTGGAGGTGCTCGAGTGGCGGCCTTGGGAGCCTACGGGGCCGTGCAGGGCACCTCGCGCTTACCCCCAAAGCCTCCCGAGCACAGATCGCCAACTGGGCGTGGTTGAGGCCCCACGAGAGGCCACCCGTACCATCCCGGCTACCTCCTCATGTGAGGGGCCGTGCGTCCTCAATAACGCGGGGATAAGGTGGGCGCCCCATAGGGGCCCCGGTCAACTCGGCGAGGCTGGCGAGCGCAATGTGGCAAAGCGGGGGCATGGGCGCCCATGCGGCAAACAACCCGTGGATGAAACTCATGGGGATCGTCCAGAAGGAACGGAGACACCACGACTCTGGCGGAGGAACTACCGGCGGTGTACAAAGTTCGACCACTGCGGGGAGCAACGAACGAGCGCTCAATCAGTGAGTAACCAAAATTAATGATAATCGTTACCAATCTATGCTTTGCTGTACACGATGCGGAATATTTATCTTGTTAAATCAGGACTCGTCAGGAAAATATTTGTTTTGGAAACTCAGTAGTAATTCATGAGGCCTGGGGAAGCCTGGGCGTCCCTGGGAAAGTCTGGGGATTCCTGGGTGTGTCCCTGGGGATACCTGGGGATCCCTGGGGGTCCCTGGGCGTGTCCCTGGGGATCCCTGGGGATCCCTGGGGATACCTGGGGGTCCCTGGGGATCACTGGGGGTCCCTGGGCGTGTCCCTGGGGATCCCTGGGGATCCCTGGGGATCCCTGGGGAACCCTGGGGATACCTGGGGGTCCCTGGGGATCCCTGGGGGTCCCTGGGCGTGTCCCTGGGGATCCCTGGGGATCCCTGGGAAAGTCTGGGGATCCCTGGGCGTCCCTGGTAAAACCTGGGGATCCCTGGGGAACTACTCCGATCGAATTGAAATTTTGCACAGACCTCCGTATCAATGATTCGAGACCATCCGAGAAAGGATTTACCGCGAATAGCAATAATTTACCAGATATTGAGTTTCGAAGCTTTTGCGTGAGTTTCTGAAAAGCTACCTTCTCCGATCGAGCTGAAATTTTGCGCACACCTTACTTCTAACACTCCTAGTGAAGCCCCGAAAGGATTTCCGGCGACACGCGATATTTTACGAGATATTGAACTGTTAAGATTTCAAGTGAGGTTATGAAAAAGCTTCCATCTCCGATCCAGCTGAAATTTCGTACAGACTTTTCTTTTGATATTTTAGTACTACCCCTAAAAGTATTTTTTTTTTTTTGCTATTAATTTATATAACCTGTATTGAGTCTTTCAATCCAAATTTTGAAAATGGGTTTTGGGTTTCGAAGACTTTTCGACCATTTTTGGTTATACCGTTTAAACATCGATCGCGCGTATTCCCTAAGCTTCAGAATTGTTCAACCGTACCAAAGAATGGATCGAGTTTTGTCAAGCAAGCTTCCATCATGCCCAGGTGGCGCTCTAACGCCCTCTTTGTGCGTTAGCTTGCCTACATTCTCGTTCTCTTTTCCTTTCGGGTTCACCACTTTACACAAGCCCCGGAGAAACTCCGGGAGCTTGTGCAGACACGCTTTGGTTTAGTCGTCTATGAAGTCTTTCGCTGGTAATCACTTCATTGCGTTTTCCTCTCAGGGATATTTATCTTCGAAACGAGATTGCCTACGTAACGCTAATTATCTCGTATTAACTCGTGAAATTTCATTGGATATTTGACACCAATTGTCACCTCTTGTTTAATCGGGTCAAACAGAAAATTACGACCGGATTAAACATTTATTTCGGCCAATGCTTACTTTGGGAATCAAACGACGTTTTAGATCTGGATTATCATAATTATCATATTAATAATAATAATAATAATAAAATAATAATAATAATAATAATAATAAAATAATAATAATAATAATAATAAAATAATAATAAAATAATAATAATAATAATAATAATAATAATAAAATAAATAATTATTATTAAGTTTACTGACGGTGAGAAAAATTTGTATTTTGTTTTATTAAAAAAAAAAACCGGAACTTCCGGTAGGCTTGATATTTATGTTACGTAAATACGTATTGAAAAAAAAAAAAGGGGGAGATTTTCACGAGATTTGCGATCGTCTTGGAGGGCAAAACCGAAGGCAGTTATCGATTTATCAGCAATCGTGGAAACTTCAAAGAGCAAGGCAAACGTTCCGTAACCTGGTGGATAAATTTAATCTTTCAGAAGCCCCTTTAGCAACGCGCATATAACTGTCGTATCGAGAGACGAAAAAACGTGGCTCGAAGTGCCCTTCGTCGGTGTCAGGGCGAAGTGCCAGCTTAAGGAGCATTGCTTGTAATTCAGGGGTCTCTATAAGCTGTACAAGCTATATAATCACCTTTTTATTCATATTTCGAGGCTTATAGGCTCACAGTGAAAACGGAGAAACCGAACAAGTCGTATTTCGATATTTGTTAAAACTGATTTCATATTTATTTATTTTTTTTTTTGAGAATAACGATTGTTTTGTCATTATGTCTTTTTTAATGATCACTTTTTTATCGTCAGTAAAATTTATTATTAAATATTGATTTATTATTTTATTATTAGTATTATTTATTTATTGTTAAATTATTATTATTATTGTTATTATTATTATTATTATTGAGGTATTGAAATATTTAGTTATTATATAGTTTATTGTTTAAAAATTCATGCTAATTTCGGCATGAATTTTTAAAAACTATCAACATTTATTTCTCATCTTTCATAAATGCAAAAATTGTTTCGTTTCGTCGACAAGCCTAAAAATTTCGAAAAGTAAATACTAAAATAATAATAATTCAGTAACTATTAAATTTGTATCCCTAGTTATTAATTACTAAATGATAAAATTGAAACGACCTCTAAAATGACTCAAACAAACCCAAACAAACCCAAACCAATCTACATCGAATAATCGAAATTTCGAAATTTTCGATATTTACAAGCCTGAAAATTTCGAAAAGAAAATACTAAAATAATAATAATTCAGTAACTATAAAATTTGTATTCCTAGTTATTAGTTACTAGTTGATAAAATTGAAACGACCTCTGAAATGACCTCTTTCGAGGAATACGTAAAATCAGCGGTCACCCTAGATATATATCTAAAATAATAATAATTCAGTAACTATAAAATTTTGTATCCCTAGTTATTAGTTACTAAACGATAAAATTCAAACGACCTCTAAAATGATTCAAACAAACCCAAACAAACCCAAACCAATCTACATCGAATATTCGAAATTTCGAAATTTTCGATATTTTCAAGCCTGAAAACTTCGAAAAGAAAATACTAAAATAATAATAATTCAGTAACTATAAAATTTGTATCCCTAGTTATTAGTTACTAGTTGATAAAATTGAAACGACCTCTAAAATGACCTCTTTCGAGGAATACGTAAAATCAGCGGTCACCCTAGATATATCAGGGATACATCGTACGTATGAATATCGGAGGGCCACGGTTACAATGACTCGATTATATTCGGCTGCAACACACCGACGGCACCAAGTCCGATTGACCAAACGCCACTTCGAATTCCCGATCGCCTTTTGCCCTGTGTCCTATCCGTTTATATTTAGTACTCTGTAACCACCCGTAGCCCGAATAACCTCTTCGTTCTACTGTCTTCTCTCACCTCTCTTCCTCCCTTCTGAATATCTCCGATCTGAGTGCCATTTCCGTGGCTGCGGAATACACGTCAATGTCGGAGAGGGAGGGGGGGGGGAGAGGAGAATATTAGAGATGATTATGATGATGATCAATTTTGTTATGCCTCAGTACAAATAAAATACAAATATATTACGAAATAATAAGTTAATGATAATTTAACGAATAATAAAAAATGAAAAATAAAGGGAAAAAATGCAACGTAAGAAAAAAAGATAAATAAGGTTTATAAATAATATTAAGTGAGAGAAAGAGTGGGAATATGGGAGAGATGTTGATGATGATTAATTTTATTATGCCTCGGTATAAATCTTTCGAGCAATTTGGAAAAAATACATTTTTCACGAAATAAAATTTAATATAAAAATGTTACTAAATAATAAGTTAATGATAATTCAACGAATAAGAAAAAATGAAAAATAAAGGAAGAAAATGCAATATAAACCAAATACGTAAATAAGGTATATAAATAATATGAAGCCAATGAGAAAAAGAGATTGATTGATTGATTGATAATATTTAATATGCCCTGGTTAAAAACTAATCGGGCAAAAAAGTTTACACAGAACAAAACTAGTTACATACAAGAGATTTAGAATAGACTTGAGACTTAATTAACCTAAAATAAACAATGGAATATAAAAATAAGCAAAGTAAAATAAAATAAAATAAAAGAGAGAGAAAATATGAGAGACGATGATAATGATAAATTTTATTATGCCTCAGTATAAATCTTTCGAACAATTTGCAAAAAACAAATTTATTACGAAATAAAATTTAATATAAAAAAAAGTTACAAAATAATAACTGAATAATAACCGAATAAAAAATCTTAAAAAGCAAAGAAAAATAAACAAAAAATGCAATATAAGCCAACAAATCCAAAAATAACGCAAAACAAGATGAGAAATTACGATAATGATTTTTTATACCTTGATCAGAAACCTTAAAGCAATATAGTACGTAATAATTAACCTAAAAATGAAAACCAGTAATAACATAACGAAACAAACAATTATAAAATAATCGAAAAATACCAGAAACGTAATTTCACTCGTGCTGCTGTATTAAACAAACGGAAGAATTAAAAATAAAACAAAATAAATAAAATAACGAATAGAGAGAGCGAGAGGAGAAAATATTGGGGGGAGAGAGAAAGAGAAATAGAGAATATCAAATAGAAAAAAAACGAGAATATGGGAAAGAGGGAAAGAGAAGAGAATATGAGAGAGAGAGAGAGAGACAGAGAGCGAGAGCTCAGAGCGGATACTACTTTACGCTAGATTTGGTACCTCGTTTTTCTGAAATCGCAGCATCGCGCAAATCTGTTGGCGTGCTCTGCCGCACGAGTAAAACACATTGCGCGCGGTACAGTGCAAGCACATACCTCCGTTCAAGTGGAAAAATTCTACATGGCCGAGTATAACTCCGATCACGACCGCGTGTCTATCGACAATTTTTCTGCACGTATACGTACACACGCAAACCCAAACAAACATATACGAATAAATATATATTTTTATACATACATACATAAGTACATAAATACATAAATACATAAATACATGGTGTATCTAAACTAGTGTATACCCCAGTGTAAACTCTATCCGTCTAAACTAGCTCGCGTACCGATTCTTCTTTTTTTTTTTTTTTTTTTTTTATAAAATCGCATTCTTTCCTGGCTCCGGTATCCATACTTCTCTGAAGTATACTTATAAGATCCTCTAGACGGATATTTACCGTGTTACACTCGAGCAAACTATCAAAAACTATTTTTTGGATAAATACTTTTTTTTTTCTTTAGGTCCTGGTGTATTTCGTAGAGTTTTTTTTTATCTCCCTACTACCAATGGGTAGAAACTCTTCTTCAATAAACCCAAACAAACCCAAACAAAACTAAACAAACTGTTCTTCCTTCCAGCGTTTAATAATTTATAAATATATACTTCGTAGAGTTTTTCATCTTGCCATCACCATTGTCCAGGAACTCTTCTTCCCTAACCCAAACAAACCCAAAGAAACTCAAGCAAACCCAAACAAACTGCTCTTCCTTCCACCGTTTAATAATTCATAAATATATACCTCGTAGAGTTTTTCATCCTTCCATCCCGAATGTCCAGGAACTCTTCTTCCCAAACCCAAACAAACCCAAACAAACTCAAGCAAACCCAAAAAAACTGCTCTTTCTTCCACCGTTTAATAATTCCTAAAAATATATCTCGTACAGTTTTTTCATCTTCCCATCACCAATGTCCAGGAACTCTTCTTCCTAAACCCAAACAAACCCAAACAAATTCCTCTTCCTTCCACCGTTCAATAATTCATAAACATATACCTCGTAAAGTTTTTCATCTTCCCATCCCGAATGCCCAGGAACTCTTCTTCCCAAATCCAAACAAACCCAAACAAACCCAAAAAAAAACTGCTCTTCCTTCCACCGTTTAATAATTCCTAAAAATATACCTCGTACAGTTTTTTCATCGTCCCATTCCCAATGTCCAGGAACTCTTCTTCCCAAACCCAAACAAACCCAAACAAATTACTCTTTCCTCCACCGTTCAATAATTCCTAAAAATATACCTCGTACAGTTTTTTCATCTTTCCAACCCCAATGTCCAGGAACACTTCTTCCCAAACCCAAACAAACCCAAACAAATTACTCTTTCCTCCACCGTTTGATTATTCCTAAAAATATACGTAACCGAATTCGCGTCGAACGACAAACCAGCTCCCGACGAAATATCCCTGACATTTAATCCCGTAGGAAGTTGAGTACCGTAATTTCTGATTGATCGTGATGACGTAATACTGCTAGGATCGTTGTCGCAAAGCTCCTCTTCCGAAGCCGAAAATTATAGGGATAATAATCACTTGTGCATTTACGTATATATATTTTGGTGGGTGTAGGCGATTCACCAAACGATATCTATTTATGTATAAGGCCTCATTGAGTGACTGCATAATTGGTCGGGTTGGTTGCGCCGTCATCATGAAACTGTACAACCTCTGGGCCATTACTGGGTTGCGTTTATGCGCGCTTTGACTGACACGCCTGGCGCGCGGGGCACAGGTCTGGAGTTTCGGTTGCGCACTCGCTCAATTACGATCTCGTGATATGCTCTGCGGTTGCGCCCCCGTACCAGTTATAGCGCGGCTCTTCCCTGTTATCTTCCCTCTCGTGATCGTACGTGCGTGGCGTTACGGCTTTTTCCGCACTCCGCGACCGTTTACGTGGCTTTCCAACATCGATCGCTTTTTCGTTACTTTGGATTTCGAACGGCAAACCCAAACGAACCCAAACTTGACCGAGCAGCTTGATAGGCTTGAAAGAGAAAGAGTTGGCGCTGGTTTGATTTTCGGCCCTCGGGGAACCTTGAGTTTCAGTACGTACGCGGATTTCTCGTCGCGTAGTCACGCATTTAATCGTCTTTCAATATTTATTTTCGTGGCTGTTTTTTTTTTTGTTTTTTTTTTTTGTGGAATTTTATTGGGATTCGTCGGACGAGGAGAGGCTGGAATGTATGGCGATGATTAGGGAATTGACGAGTGTTGATAGTCCGGTAGTTAAATGCAAATTTGTGGGACGTGACTTTAGCCAAACGTTTTTATTTCACGTTATTTCCATCACGCTACTCGCATGGTAATACTAGTTACTTTTTTTCGATTCGAAACGTTCGAAGAGTAGAGATCGATTCGTACGGTAATTTGACAACGTCCGATCAAGTTTCATTCGATTCTGAAGAGCCGTTTAGGTTATACGTGGGAATGAAAATCACGATCTGTCATACCGACCTTCTCGGACTGAGACTGCGTCTTAATTCATTATTTAATATAAAGCTTTTAAAGATAAAGATACGCGACGCGATCTAGAGTCATTAATCAAGGATAAAACCATTTTGGACGAACTTTTTTCTCGACTGTCCATCCAGTAATCCACAATGGGAAGAAATGAATTCTTCTCGATGACAAAAGTGAAGATAAAGGAAAGGGAATTGGGCTAGCGGGAGTATAGTCGTTGTAACGCGTTCACCGTGGAAACTCTTGTCTCTGGCATGTGAGGCTGCGTCGTTTGGGAGGGTACTGGGCTGAAGGGGTCTTCGTCGAAGAGCGACGAGGCGAGAGAGCTCTCGGTGGTTACACCTCTAGCTGAAGAGAGAAAAACAGAAGAAAGGATAACACTTTGAAGAGTTGGCGAACGTGTCGAGTACGCTCGTCTCGAAAATCCACTCGGAAATTTTTTTCAAACGGTCGACCTTCATTGCGCTTCCCAGCTGAGTCGGGAAATAGTTAAACTACCTCTTCGCTTGATCATTCGCTATCTAGTTGGACCTGGAATTTTTTTTTAGGAGCTCTATCCCAATTTCTCGATCTTTTTAATCGGCGATAAACCGCGAGGAAAGCCAACGCGCTTTTCAGCGATGATTGAAAATAATTCTATTGCGTTATTGATATTTCTGGTATTTATTAGATTTGGAATACATTTTTTGTAAACATTGTGACATTTTTGGCCATTTTTATTACATTTTTGGGAAACTATTACGTTTTTCTTAATTCATAAAGTGTAATAATCAATTATTACAAATTTCAAGATTGCCTGGTTTTCATGTTTTCAATTATTCACGTATTCAAGTATTCAATTATTCAATTATTCAATTATTCAAGTATTCAATTATTTAAGTATTCAATTATTCAATTATTCAATTATTCAAGTATTCAATTATTCAATTATTCAATTATTCAATTATTCAATTATTCAAGTATTCAAGTTTTCAAGTATTCAAGTTTTCAAGTATTCAAGTTTTCACGTTTTCACGTTTTCAAGTATTCAAGTATTCAAGTTTTCAAGTATTCAAGTATTCAAGTATTCAAGTATTCAAGTATTCAAGTATTCAAGTTTTCCGGTTGATAGATCAGTCCAGTCAGTTGTTCCTTTTATAAATAGAGATAACGACGCTTATCGCCGAAAAATACCTTATCATGGCGAATGAAGCTTGGGAATTGTCTGAGCTTGCACGAATCCCTTTCCAAAGACATTGGCCATCCGCAGGTGTTGAACGCCCACAAGGGGACGAGAAACGAGAGGGAAATTGCACATACCCTGGTCCGATGAAATCCTCCCTCATGCATCTTCCCCGCCAGACGATGGTAATGGTCTTCGCGTGCTTCTCTCGTTTCGCGAGGAACAGTAGGGAGCAAAGAGCCGGGGCAATTGGATGTCACACTGATTACTACTTCCTCACGGAATTCCGCACTTCGAGCTCTTCTTTTTAGCCTCGTCTCGTTCGATCCGGGCCTCATTTTTTTTCTTCTTCTTCCTCCTTTTACGGATACTTCATCGTTCATCGTTACTTCCGCTTCCCGTCGAGTCTCTATTTCGTGTTATTGGGTTGCTTCCAAAGTAATTCCTCCTCTCAGTACTCTAGTATCGATCGATTATTTCTTTCACGATCTCTTCTCGACTAACGAATTAACGTAATTCCTCCGAAAGTGTTAACTCTCAACTTTTCACTTCAAGCATTGATAAAAGCTTAATAGCACCCCGCGTGGTTGCACGAAATATCAAAAAATCAACGGAAAACCCATAAAAATGTTTACGGTCAACCGTGAAGCTTGATTCAAGAAATTTCGTTTTGGAAATTCTTCAGCTTGAGGTTGATCACTTTCTTGACCTTGAGATGACCTTGGGTTGACCTTGAGTTGACCTTGAGTTAACCTTGAGTTGACCTTGATATGACCTTGATATGACCTTGAGATGACCTTAACGGAAAAATCAAAGCACTGATGAAATCCAATTAAAAAAAAAGACAACAATTATCATATCCGATAGATTAAGAGTTTTCACTCGTGGCGACAAAATATTATTATTATTATTATTATTTTTATTATTATTATTATTGTAATTATTATTATTAATATAAGAAAGGAATGCGTTCTAGAATTCTGAACTTTCAACGCAACTAAAACTAAACACCAAGCTACAAGAGAAATATGAAAAATAAAATACGCGTGGATTGCTAATGATTCTGAAAATTCAGAATGCAGCAGGTGTTTACGTAATTCACTCTTAAATGTTCCGAGAGAGAAATCGAGAGAGAGAGAGAGAGAGAGGCGGGAGAAGGTATTTGTGCCAATGTGCACATTGGATTCTGTGGCTCGCAGTAATTCCATGAGCAATTCTGCCGCGTTCAAGCTGCACCGAGATACGTTTTTTTTTTTGTTCTTCAAATTCCCTGTAGAATAGAATTACTCGTACCTGAAACCGTATTCGGTTTAACGTTCGATATTGGGTTTGTACTTTTCTTTCCGCTTGGCTTTCCCCTTTATATCCTTTTTTTTAACAGGCTGCGAACAAATAACACAACGGTCCGTTTCGTCGATCGTAGCGAATGAAAATGTTGGTGAAATTTCTCGAGACTGCGAAACGAAGATTATTTCATGGTTTCTTGGGTAACGTCAGCCATAGTTATTACTTTGTTCTTTCTGTTGTGAGATCAAACAAGGCTTTACAATTTTAATAATTTTTTCGTCGCGCATAAGCGATACTGAACGAGGGAAGCTTTTTTTTGAATGATTTTTCAATATTCATCCGGTAATAACCTAATGGAGCGTTGCGGGGCTCAAAATGATGAGGGATCAGCTAACTGTTTTATCCCCCCCCGGGAGTAATCAGCCTAAGTTCGGGATCGTGGGGTCAAACAGCCCTTTTGAGGTTCACCGGTTCAATCGACGACAATACGACGAGCCCGTGGGTTAAATTCATTCAACGTTGACGACTTGAATGACGTATTTGCACTTTCTTCTTGGCTCAATGGGACGATCCTTCCTGATACCAGTGATGGCAAATGTAGTCCCACCAAGGACTTACTACGGACGAAAGATTTGTAGGTGCGCATCTACTGGCCTTCTAAAAGCTTACGAAACCTTTCGTGAAGATCCAGTCTGTTTAGCTAGTTCACTCATTCTCTCTCTCTCTCTCTCTCTCTCTCTTGGTGCCAATGTATATGTTCTTTTTCTTGAGGCTTTCCCTACCGAAAAGCGCATATCGAAACCTGGGAATCTTCGCAATGCGGATTCCCAAGGGGCTCAGCATGAAAGGTCGAACGGAAATGTTCTTTTGCACTACTATTGCTGCGAGTAAATGCAGCGTTGAAAGGTCAAATGATTTCCCCCTAGATTTAGGATTATCTCTCTCACACAAGTCCGCGAACGGGTGTGAAAATAATTGAGGATTTATCATTTATTTTCTTAAATTCAAAGATTTATGCGTATCGGCCTTACAAATTCAACCCTTTCGCGTCACGTTCCAACCTCCCTTTGCTTAAATTATCCTAACGTTGCGCCGCGTTCGGATTAATCCGGGGAAAAAAAAATAGCCGTCGGTATTGCAGAACAGGGTACTATATACCAACGTATTTCCGAAACGACTCTTTAGAATTTCACGAAATTTTACCAGGCTGTGTTACTTCGACAGAGGAACGATCGCCTCCGCGCAAAACTTCTCAAATCGAAACAAAAAAAAATTAACTGTTTTACCGTACCGAAGTCACGATCTTAATTACGAGCGATACAAAGGCTCGCGTTATTTCACCGTCTCGGATTACAAGACTCCAAAAATTATGTTTAAAATAAACATTTTGGACATCTCGATCGTCGAACTCGTGATTTTTGGTTTTTCGTTTTGGTTTTTCGTTTTGGTTTTTACACCGTGTCTCATCGAGGGCTCATCGATACTGCAAGAAACGCCGGAATTTTGAATTTTCTTGTCGACATAGCGTATTTTTGTTCGGTTGTTTGGGTTTGTTTGGGTTAGTAGTTTAGCATCAACCATGACCATGTTAATTCCGCTGACTGCTGCAGTGGTCAGTGCGCCACTTCTGTTCTTTCCATTCCACTTTTTTGCTCTCCGTTCCGACGCGTCGTTATTTTTTTCTGTTTTTTTTTTTTTTTTTTTTTTTTCTTTCTTTTTTTTTTTTTTTTTTTTTTCTCTTTTCTTTTTTTCTTTC
>JAPYZI010003846.1:0-16023 GCA_030523105.1 Ophioninae sp. A BG-2022a | reverse complement strand
CTCCACACCAGAATCTCGTTGCTGCGTCTCGTCGTTGAAGGTGGCCGGCCCGTTGGAACCTTCGAGGATTCACAGGCAGCGACGCTCATAAGCGCTGTATCGTTCGGTACGCGCGATGAGAAGGAGAGCGCGGCCCCGAACGTCACGAGGTTGGAGAGAGCTGGAGCGGGAACCGTAGTTGTTGGTATCCCGCTTGGTTTTCTCCGTTGAGTGGCGCACCGATCGTATGGGCGTGAACACAACCGACGAGGCAAACTCGGCAGCCACGCCTTCGAGGTTACACCGTCGTCATCGTCGTGTGCGCGCCCCGTTCTTTCACCCGGGATCTCCTACGGTCTCGGGGGATGATGGTGGGGGATGGCGCGGGGGGCTGGTGCTGACGAGAACCATCCCGCCGGCAGCGCGGGTCAGTCTGTCAGGCAACCGGTCTGTTACTCGGTCCGAACACCGATCGTCGTCTGTTCGCGGCTTTTGTTACAACCGGACGACAACGGACGCTTACCGTAGGTCCGGCGTGTCTTATTCGGCCATCGGCGATACGTCCACGCGCCTCGTTTCTCACCGCTGATCCTGGGCCGTCTCTTCGAGAACGGATTTACGCGCCCTCTTGGTCAAGGGCTAAAGCGGTTTTCGCTTACCGCCCTCCTCGACTCGGGTGACCCCGTCCAACCACGCGTTTCGTGTTGAATCGACGAACGGTCGCCTCGCTCTCTCTCTCTCTCGAGAGAGAGACAGTGCACCGATATTGCAACTCCGTGTATTGTGTCTTGTTGATATAATTGATGTAACATAAGTGGGGTTCGCGGGAGTTTCGGAGTTTCGACCGGAAGTTGCTCCTACCACGGGATCTTGAAATGGCGCGGTGCGGCCTACCCGGATTCCAGGATTCCGTTTTTCGTGCCTGATTGCTATCCCGGTCCCCCTCTCGCTGCCTCGCCTATCCATCTCCGTTCCGTTTTCCACTAATGAAAATCGCGATTGTCACAAGTGCGTCGTAAAATAACCGAGCGGCGGGCCTACCGCGGCGTGGCTTTGCCCGGGTGTCCTACGTAATTTGTTTATTTTTGTTTCGTTGGTGACGGAAGAACGCCAGGTGCGAAAAGTCGCGGGATAGGTGATGTTGCTGGAGTCGCGAGGACACCCCGGTAGGAAGCAGAGAAACGGTCTGACGCTGAATTCGTACAGCGGCATCGGGGGTGTCGCTGGCGGCGTCGGGGTCGGTCCCGGCGTCGTTGGCGGCATCGGTCTTCACGGTACCGGTAGCGAAGAGGACGACGACGACTCGAGATCGTTGTTGCTCGCCGGTGTAGGAAAATTGTCGAGCGATAACGCGCCAACGATGACGAGCGCGAGTATGCCGAAGAGTCCGGGCGATTGTACGCGTACGGATCACGAAGGGGAGGATTGCAGCTCGAGCCCATCGCCGAGCAACAGCTTGTTGAACAATTTGAACAACAATTGCAGCAACTCGAGTCGACAGTGCGCTACGGACTTTAGCATAGCGGCGATAATGGCCAGGGACTCGCGGCAGCAGCAACAACAGGCCCAACAACACGAGCAACAAAACGCCAATCATCACAATCATCATCATAATCATCATCATCATCACCACCATCATCACAGGCACTCGCAGCAGCAAGCCGTCGGCGGGGGAAAGCTTCATCAGCACGGTGAGTGTCCGAGATCCCTGGATTCCAACATCCGTACTTGCCGATCAATATAATTACACCGGCAGTTATAATTCGTAGCTATTGTCGCACCGGTAGCTAACGAATCATCGTTCACCATTCGCTTTGATCAATGATTCGACCGATTGGTCAGCCTAATCGTTACGATCGGCAAAGATCGAACTTTTCCTACTTATCTCGAGATCTCGGTCGGCCATCACTCGCGTAGCGGTAATCCTCGTTGTACGCGTACCCCTATCGACCACCTCTAATAACTCTAATCCGATAATCTTGAACGGTGTCCGATACCGGTCGTTAGCGCTAACATCCGACGGCGGACGTTTCCGTTGATACTCCCGTCCGGGAATTACTAAATATTATACCTGTGCCGTTATCGTCAAAAGAGACAGACTTAATTCTCCGATGATGGTGAAAACGCCGGCTTTAATTAATCGAGGTACGAAGCGTGACGGCGTGTGTGGCTCGTCGGACTTTGCACGCGCGACGGTCGAAGAAAAATTCGTAATGTTTATCGGGTACCCGTTGTACCATCTCGGAGCTTCACAATGAGCATCGACGCGTCGGAATGACGCGGTATTACGATACGTTTGTTTATTTTTTTTTTTTGTTTGTCTCCTTTTTGTTCTTCTCGAGAGAGGCACGCGTTCGCGCGAGCCGATTCAACCGAAGACACGAGACGAAGAAGAATCGCTGTTAATGCTAATTGCGACCGGTAAATCCCTCTTAATCAGTGAATATACCGTAATTACGAGTCACCGCTGCTAGTACTCGGTAATACTCATTGGGTCTCCCACCGTCGTCTCCAAACGTCCATTTCCAACCGCGAACGTTCGGCGTGCATGCGAGCGTAATAACGTCGAGTTTACGACGTTTTCTCTTCTCTTCTTGGCACGCGGGACGACGACACTATATACCCTGTACATCAGTGAGCAACGCGAATTTCCATTCTCGATTCGTCCTGTCATGTATGACCTCGGAAATGGACTTCCGGGTGTTCGGAGGCCGAAGATCTTTATTTACCGATCGCCGACACGATTTATCAAGATTTATCGTTTATAACTTCGCGGATCCCACCAAACTCAAGCTCGAACGAATGAATGAAACGCGAGTGTAAAAAGTAGCCGTGAATCTTTGGTCCGCGCGTGGCATTGGGTTTCATTAACGCGTCACGAATACTCGCGGCGAGAACCGCGAGACCGTCTCTGGGACTGGGATGTAATAAATAGCCAATGACTTAGTTAACCAACGACGACGACGACGACGACGACGACGACGACGACGAAGAAGAAGATGAGAAGGGAAACGGAGGACGAGAATGAAGTGAGATCGGAGGACTCTGCACGGGTGCTGTGTCACTGCCATGGAGAAAGCGAGAACGAGAGAGAGAGAGAGAGAGAGAGAACGAGAATGCGTGTGCCCCCAAAGCGTGAAGTTACGACGGGACCGCGCGCGCGCGACGGGTCAAGTCTCGTTTCTGGTGAACACCGTCGAGAGCTGGTCAGGAAAACGAAAGGCTCGACCGTACAGCATCAGCGGGTCATAACGTAGAATAAAAGTGCGGCAGGGAGAGAGAGAAAGAGAAGGAGAGAGAAAGAGTGGGGGGGGGGGGGGAATGGTAGGAAGAGAGAAAAGGCATAGCGAAAAGTGATAAAGGTCCGTGTTGGCTGAGCGCGTATTGAGGAAGCCGAAGAAAAGAATGCGAGGGACGCGCGAACCGACGCCGGACCAGCAGCACCAGCAGCCCCAGCAGCCAGAAAAAGAAATAAATAATGGAGAAGCGAGAAACGAGAATTCCGAGCTGCCGGTTGGAGTGGGAATTCCTAATAAATTAATTCCAACGGGGACCCAACACTTTCGGGAGGGTCCCGGTAAATCGTATAATGTTTTGTAAACAAGCGGTCATTGGGTTGTCGCCAGGAAGATCGTGGCCCACGAAACGCCAGTATAAAGGAAAGGAAGAAAGATGAGACGGGGAGATAGCGAAGTAGAAACGGATAATATGATTCCTCGTTGACCACAGGCGTGAGCGAACGTTAGAGCGGTGTAAAAAAAAAGAAAGAAAGAAAACACGAGCGGAGTATGATTTAGTGACGAAACAATAACGAGTTATTCCAGGGTACAGGAAAATGTTTGCAAGCTCGAAATCATTTTCCATATTTTTATCGCGATGGACGAATCGCTAAAATGACCGATCGATGGCGAATCCTAACAGACCGGTTTCTCCCGCAGATCTCTTGAAGATACTCAGTACAGATCGGAGTAAAAAAATATTGGATCAAAGTTCACATCCTTCAAACGCAACGATATATACCTTCCCCATCATTTTTTTGTCGATATTATTCAAAATAAAAAAAATTCCAGATTCTTCGTAACTCGTAAAATAAAAATCCTAAACAAAGTTTGCGTTTTTCCACTTCCGATCGGCTATACGCTCGATCAGGAAAGATTGAAATCTTTTTCTCAGCGTTCCAAAGCTTCAAACTGGTCCAAAAGCTAAACACAACGAAGCTTCCGGTTCCCCGTCCATTTTCCATTTTCCCCGAGTCACTAGCATCGCTTTTTTTTTCTTTTCTTCTTTTGCTCGGCGATCGCGACAAGTACCGCGACGCGTCAGGTCTCCCTGCGGAGTCGAGACGAGGAACTTGGTCGTCGGACACGAGTTATGGGTTTAGCGTACGGGGGAGACATAACGGGGGTTGGACCGAGGTTTCATATTAGCCGGGGTCGGCAACGGGAGACGGTACGAGAAAATAAGGTAGAAAAGTGGCTGGTAACGCTGCGGAATACGGAGTTGTGTGGGCCACGTGGATCGGTTAGCCATTATCCTCTCTGGGCGATGGTATTAAAAGAGGAGAGGAAGGAGGGAGGGCTCGCGCGAGGCTTCTCTTCTCTCGTCTCTCTGTAATTTAGAACCCGATAACCTTTCTTTCCGCGGACCTCGTGCGTTTCGCGGGGCCTCGTGCGCGCGGCTCTTCTTTGCGATGCACGCGAGCTTTCTCTCTCTCTCTCTCTCTCTCGCTCTCTCTCTTCAACGGCAGTTAAAATTGTATAGGATCACTGGTTTATGTCAGTTACACGTACGTAGAGACGAGGGGTACGCGCGGACGCGGGTACCGGAGTTTTTTTTTCTTTTTTTTCGCAACGGCACGGTTCGCCAATGACTTCTCGGTTAACGGCACATCGGTACGGTCTCCTTTTGTCCTCTCGAGGAGAGAGATGGAGAAGTCCCTTTCCATACTCGAAGAAACGACGCTCATACGGTACGCATGAATGGAGAATAAAACTTCGATAAAATTGCTGAGTCCGGTTGTTAAGTGGGGTAGAGTGACAACCGTGCTGTTTCGTTGCCAAACAAAAACGATATAAATCTATTTGAGCCATCAACGAACCAGTGAATTTCAGGCCTGGTTGCTTCCACGATCTTCGTAGTCTCGGAGCCAATATTCGACCGAAGATTCATCGTTCGTTGGGACAATCAGTTTTCAGCTGGTTATTTTTACGGTTTTCGAATTTACCGCGTTGCGACGTGACCCCGTGTTTGGAAGAATGGAACGGATTTACGAGTTTATCGATTTATCGATTCGAATTGGACGGATGTAAGCTTCGATGACGATCGATTGGTACTGAATTACACGAGTTTCGTGGTTGATTTTTGTTTTCTTTTCGTTTTTTTTTTCTAAGCTCGTCAGGTACCGAGCATCGTTGATCAACTCCTGTCTCAATTGTTAGGGCTTGGCTTTGGCTCGTCGTCGTTGTTGATCGTCACACGCGTATGGCAGATCGAAACGTAATCCAAGCTAGATGATAAATACACCGAATGAAATCTTGACTGGTACACCGTACGTAATGAAAGTATTCGTTGATAATTCGATGCGTGCGCCCACCAACGCCGACGCGACAAATGGCCCCCTTGAAGTATTAAGGAAGACGTATCTCTGTCAATGAATTAGCTGATGGTCGAGCCCCCTTCTTTAATTCGATGATGCGTACACGACACGTGAACGAGGGACCACACGTACCGGTATGACAACACAATATCACGCGGGAGGATACAACAGACTTCGAGACTCTCCTCTATATCCCTCTCCACCGGCTTCATCAACACACTTTTACATCAGCTTGGGTTTTCGCCACGTCATCGCGGTTAAACTCTTTCTCCGGCCCGCGAGAGCCACGCGCGACTTATTCTTTTTATTTTCTTTTTTTTTTCTTCGACCCAGTCGAGTTTGAGGCGTTTCATAAATGAAACGATTCCTCGAGAGAGTAGAAAACGGACCCAATAACTGGCTTAAATTCGAGTATTGTATTTTCTTGGATTTTCGATCTTCGGCTGCGTCCCCGTTGTTACCCGAACAACGTTTGCCAATGAACTCCTTCCGGGAGGGAGTTCTCGAGAGTATGATATTAAACAGTAAAACGCCAGCTGTTCATCCGATACGATTCAATCTTCCGGGACGTTGAAAACGGAATATCTCACTTTTACCAATGCGCGATTCGTTTCAAAACGTCGACACGTTTTTACTTCGACGTCTGCCGGAAGTGAAAGAGCTTCGGGGTTCGGACGCAAGCGGAAGTGTTACTTCGTACGAACGGTTGATCCTCGAATTATATCTGGAGCAGTGTTTTATTTGATCTCTGGTATAAAAAAAAAAGCGTATACGACGAACGTGGGGTTTCGACGATGCGAGAGCGTATATTTCTTCTCTTTTCTCTTCCCTCTCGGTTTTTCGGTCTTTTTACGAACTCATCGCGCTGCGCCAGAGCTTTTCATTTTGATGTTTCGTAAGCGTATATATCCAGTGGCGTCTCGAAGAGTCATTCTTTCCCTTTGAACCTTCGAGTAGGCCTCCTCCTCCTCCTCCTCCTCCTCCTCCTCCTCCTCCTCCTCCTCGCACCGCTCTCTTTTTGCAAACTCCGTAAGTTTGTTC
Source organism: Ophioninae sp. A BG-2022a (assembly GCA_030523105.1). Classification (NCBI taxonomy): domain Eukaryota; kingdom Metazoa; phylum Arthropoda; class Insecta; order Hymenoptera; family Ichneumonidae; species Ophioninae sp. A BG-2022a. Next base: position 9,407 of record JAPYZI010003846.1, on the reverse strand, counting down.
TTTGCTCGCGTTCGAGTTTGCTGCAACTGCGAGGGCCCGCGTCGACGATTCCACCCAAGGCGCGCACTACCGAGAGTTTCTCCCTCGTAAATAACGTCCCACACGTCCGGTAATACCGGTGGTGGATGTCTCTCCCTTGCTACATACCATCGGGTACACTATGACTACTTAAACGCGCCGAGAACCGTAGCTCAGCTTGCTCCTTCTTTTCGCTCAGTCGTTTAACACCGGCGTTGACGTTGTCGAATAAAAATACTCGCGGAGTTCCCTCTTACCGAGGAGGACCACACGCGTTCGAACGCTCGCGAGAAAGCGATCCCTGAGATACGCGTACCAATTAAGAGATACCACAGGGCGCTCGTTCATCCGCGATTTTCGAGATCCGACAATTTCCAAACGGGAATGAGGCGAACGATGACGAGGGGCGGAGAAAAGAGGGGAGCGAACGGGGGGAGGGGCGCCGGCAGCGAATTTTCAACGTTTCGTCCGGTGACCGTTCCGGTTTTATTTAGCTTCGATTCGATTCGAGTTTTCGAAGGAGGGAGATACGAATAGACTCGATGTAAGGAAGGAAGGAAGGAGGCCTCGAGATCAGGACTCGGGCGCGATTCATCGCGATGGCCGCTGCAACTGTAACCACCCACGCGAGTCTCCTCGATTCGTAACGGAGAAGGAGAACCGACACCGACTCGAATGTCTACCCGTTCAACGGGTAGACTTCATCGTCTCGTAGTTTTTCCAACATTACGGTCCCTACCTTACAACCTATACCTGTGTTGTAGGTGTCCGCTCGTACACCAACGAACCCGCCAGAAAATGGTTTCTCTCGGAGCGTTCGGAAACCGCGAAGCGAACGCTTTGAATTATCGACTCTTACCCAAGACCCTTTTATTCATACCCTATTTTATCCGCTCGTGTTACTCTATGATCGTTCCGTCGCGAGTCCTCGACTATAAATTTACGTCTCGGTTTGAAGCACGACGGGAAACTTGTTTGGACGAAACCCAGATACTTTTCGCAATTGGGAGATCTCGAGTAATAAACGATCGATCCTATTTTCTGTTTTCGACGAAGAACCCCTGATTTTACGAATACCTTCGTCTCGTACGTTGCAAAAATTGTCGTTTGGATTGTTAGCGATTGTTTCGTCGCGTAGTTCAGTTTAAAGCTGAATTTTAGTGGAATGAAAAATGATTGAAGCGTTCGAGGATACAGCGTTCGCGTTCTTAAATAAATTTATCCATTAAGCACGTTTACGCGGGTATCAAAAGCGTCGGTTAGGAGCGTCGTCGTCACGGCTCGACTCGTTCTTTCGTGCTAATGAAGGCCTATGGATACGTATGTATACGAATGTACGTACTCGTACACGAGATCAGTCTTGCCCACTCGCTTCGGGCTGGTAATTGGATAATTAGACCTTTTTTTTTGTTTCTCAAAGCGTAAGCTCTGTTACATATTTTACGGACGAGCCCGGTTCGACGTTTCGCTACCGTCGGTACTCTCATCGGGGGAATTACTTTGATCCTTCTCTCCTTTTCGGTACACGCACGCCCCATGCTGTACGCGGCTCGAAACGCCGACGAACCGTGCCGAGAAACGGCCACCGGGGACTCGCGACTATTGGCGTTCATGAGGACTCGAAGGGCGAGGAAAAAATATTCGATATTGCGAAACGGGAGAAAGGAGAGAGAGAGAGAGAGTGAGAGAGAGAAATACAAAACACGAAAGGAACAAAAAAAAAACGAGAATTCCCTTCGCGTTCCCGACGACACGTGGGTGGAGGATGCTGTGTTCTTACTTCGTATAAAATCCCGAAGCACACGGAACGTTCATTTTTTTTTGTTTGGGTTTGTTTTTTTTTTTTCACTTTTGTTTTTTGTTTGCTGTTTTCGTCTCTCGTTTCGTCGACAGGGCTTTCTTTTTCTTTTTTGCCTTTTTATTTTTTGGCTCGATGTCTTCTCCTGCTCATCCTTCCTCGGGTTCATTATCGCGTCTCCCAAAAATGATGGAGTCAGGAAATGTCGCTCGTAAAACTAGCCTTCTACGAGAATGAAAACTCTGTCAGGAAAATGTCACCATTGAACGGCTGGGAGGGGGAACATTCGTTTTGAAGTAAAATTGGAAGAATGTGATAATCTATTAACTGTAATTAACGTTAAAATAAAAAAAAAATAAAAAATAACGCCGTCGAGGGCTTTTCGATAATGAAAAATTCGAAATTGTTTTAATTTCGTATGGACCAATGAGGATTATTGGATTGTTACAGAAAGGGAAGCAAGCGGCTCGGGAGTCGGTCGCGTCAGTGTACCGCCGCCGAGCCAGGACTCCTCGGTCGAAATGGACGACGAAGTCGAGACCGATGACGCCGGTAGCACGAATGGGAAAGCTGCCTCTCCCGTCAATCCTCTACTCCAGGAGTACTCGAACTCCGAGGAACTCAGGCACGTCGTTTGTCATCTCGAGACTAAAGATCTTTGGGACAAATTCAACGAGCTCGGCACGGAAATGATAATCACGAAAACTGGAAGGTTAGCCGACTGGACTTGATACGATTATAGAAACGAGGAATATCAAAAGTTTGATTTTTATCCATTTTTGAAGAGTTAAAAAATTGTTCGACTTCGATTCGGTAGAGGAAAGCTAGGATCGTGATTTCAGAATAAAAATTATTCACTTCCGTTTATTTATGACTTGCGTGAACGATCTTTTTGATTTTTTCATTGTTTCGACACAAAAATGTGTGTTTCAAATTGTCATTATTTTTCTCGACGCTGATAAAATACCGAAATTATCGAATTTCGTTTTTGAATAGTCGTGAGAAATTCGCCGTTCGAATAAACCGAAAATATTTTTGGTTTCGAAAGATTTACGATTTCGAAGTAACGAAAAAAAAAACGGATTTCTGTTGTTGGAGGTATAAAAAAGATTTGCTCTATTGGATATTAAACTAAAATGGACTTTAACGTCATCTCAAGCCAATAGTTGGGAATAAAAATGATAACAAATAGATTTTTCAAAATCGTTCAATGCACATCGAGAATCAGAAGACTAGGAAACAATGTCAAACGGTGATAAAGAGTTATCAAACTATATCTACAGTGAGTATTGAGTGAAAAACTGCTTAATACATGATAAAACGTATCGCAAAAGTTTTTTTTTTTCCAACGAAAACCGCATTTAACCAGCATCAATATGGAAAATTTCCTGGCGCGATTAATCACAATATTAATCTAAAATAAATATTATTTTCCAAACGTTCTTTGGGCAAATTCGACCTACAATGATCAGCAATTATTTTCAACATTCCTATTTATCAATCTACGACGTTAATAAAATACGATTACGAGTAAAAACGAAAAAAAAAAAAAAACAAATTTTAATTGCCGTTCGAAAAATGTTTGCGATCTGGGAATGAAAATATCGATGAAAATCGATTTTATATAATTATTGAAAAATTAGGTTGCAAAGGAATAAAAACAATCGACTTTTTAGATGTCCGGGTTCGAAGCGTCGTTTCCATTTCTTTGGCAGGGGGGAAAATTGTCCAAAGAGCAGGAGGAGGGGAAAGTCCAAAAGAGCAGGAGGAGGGGAAAGAGAAAGAGGGGCCGGGGGGGGGGGGGGTAGAGAATGAAGACAAAAGGGGGTGATACGTAGGTTTGGTGACACAGGTTTCGTGAGCAGAGGGTGAATATCTCGGGGTGGTTGGAGGTTGTTGTTTTCTCCCCCGTTTAGTGGCGTGTTCATGCTGCTGCTGTTGGTGTTCGAAGCGTTTGTTGCTATTCCTCTGCGGGTACTACATCAATGTCTCCAGTCTGGACGCGTCAACGTCACTGGTCTCGCGACTCTTTCTCATTACGGGGTGCCCCATCGACCCGTTGGGTTTCCTGCAGTTCATCTTTCTCTCTCTCTCTTTCTCTTCCTTTCTATATCTTCGTTTTTCTCTCCAGTTGAAATCCATCAGGAGCACCGTTAGTGCGCTTACGAACCGACACTTCTGTCTTTCTCTTTCTCTTTCTCTCCCGTTCCATCTGGCAGTAGAAATTCAATCAGGACGTATGGTCCGGGTCGCGGAACGGCGGCCTCGGTTGACCGTCCAAAGTGGTCGAAAAGCTGACCAAGGGGGAGAAATAGATTGTCCCAGATTGGAATGAGCGATTGAGCGAAAGATGAGGAGTCGAGCGAACGGAGCGTTCTCTCGGGCTACCGATGGAACGACTATATTGACCCGCGGTCAATTAGCTCAGAGACCTCACGCCGAGCTTGAAAACATCTTCCATCGTGTTTCCTCTTTAGATACGACCGACGGCCAAACACTGGTTACTTTCTTCCCGCGGAGCGAACCCGAAGTTTCCCTTTTTTGTGGTATTTCGAACGAGAACGGCGACGGAAGAATTAGAAAAGTGAAAGTTTTCGGGACCGAGGGTACGTGAATTAAGGAAAACGGAATATTTGAAAGTTTTCGCTATTCGTTAATTCGTTATTTCGTTTTACCATGGGTCGTCTATGCAAATGTACGAAAAAAAAAAAAATACAAGAACGAGAAAATGTGAAACCTTTCTCGTCTCGTGTCGAATTACGTTGAGAATAATGAAACGAAGTTAACAAAGAACTCTGACGGAACAAAACAACTTGAAAGAATCTCATTTGTCCTTTTTGACCTCTTCGAATAGTACGTCCAACGAAAATTAAAAAGCGATGAATTCTACGACATAAAAGACGTTTCGGGTATTGCATAATCGACCATGATCGCTCGGTTCAAGTTTCAAATAATATTTTTTCACATTTCTAGTACTTTTCTAAAGAGTTTATTGTAAAACGATAAAGCACTCATTGACCAATGTAAAACAGGATACGAGGATTTTTGATTATCCTTTTAAATATTGAATTTGACTTCGATTTAAAAAAAGCGATGAACATTTGCGCCACGGATTTTCAATTCTTCCGTAACCGGAAGTGCGAGAGTAAATTTCATGATGTTTTTGAATGGCTGTAAGAAATACGGGGTGATATTATCGAGGGCAAAAAAATTATCGACTGTAGAGACATTTGGGTCGAAGATCGTCGATTACCGGGCTTCAACTATCGACACCCCGGCAACCCTTTTTCGGTCTCCCTCGATCACTTGCCCGAGTTTAACGACGAAGAGAAATGAACGTTGCACCCTTCGTTGAAAAAGCTTCTATTTCCCGTTGTTCCCAAGGGACCAGCCGGTTGGGCTCTTACCCGTCCGTCAGTAATTAGATCTCTCCCTGTCTTTCGTTTCCCCCTACAAAAAAAAACAGTCCTCACCCTCATCTTCCTCCACGCCCTCTTTGAAACCGCGGAACTTCCTGTCTCCTGTCGGAGTCTCTCGGTTACTTCCCAAGTGCCCGACGAGCGACGAACCTTTCTTCGATCTACGACCAATCTCTTTTCTTCCCGCTTCACCCTCTCGAGAGGGTGCGAAGAGGGTGGTTTGATGGCTGACGAGTGTTAGCGTTGAACACGCCCTCTTTCTTCACTGTCTCCCAAGATGGAGGATGGATGAAGATAGCGGAGGGTGAATTTGTGCTTTTCGTTTATTCCACGGAACGTTAAGGGTGGTTGTACGCGTTATTCGTTTATAGCCGATTGAAATCGTTGAAGCGTCAATAATTCGTGAAATTCCAAGCTCGTTCTGTATTTATCCCAAATAATAATAATAATGACGATGACGATGATGATAATGGTAATAATAATGATGATAATAATAATCACAATACCCCAAAATACGAGAATAAGAAATTAGCTACGATTTGGGGGGTTAAGCGTATCCGGTGTATACCCAATAGGACGGTGATACCTTCATTTACAAGGGATTCAATCTTACGGAAGAAATAATAGAGCAGGTAGATATAGAGAAGAAGGGGGGATGATCCGAGCGACAATTTCAAGCGGGACTCTAGAGCACTTTCATTAACGAGAAAACGGGTTATCGCCTCGACCATACCCGGGGTGATTAAATTAATTGAAGGGGAAGGATTTGAAGCGAGAAGGATGAAGAATAATAAGTACAGGAGGCGTCGAAGAAGGAGGTGGTGTATCTCGCGAAGACGATGGCCGACCGGAGAAATGTCGCTTGAATAACGAAGTCGAAAGTCGAAAGTTTGTTGGCTAGCGGAGCGAGGGGGGGAGGGACGGTCGTCCAATTCATTAACAAAAGGCGGAGGGTGCTTGATAAATAAAAGCATTACTCAGTCTCGTTGCGGTCGCGGAGGATCGTACGGGATGAATGCATACCGGAGAGAGACGGAGATAGATCAAGTCGACGGGAGAACTAGAGAGGGAGAGAAAGAAGATGCGAAGCACTACAGATAAGATCGGCGGGTGTCCCCATAGCGTTTTAGTGGTCGGCCAGCGGGGGTTCCGACACGATATTAATGTTGGCTTTCTCTTGGTCCTCCAACTTCCATCTCTCTCTCTCTCTCTCTCTCTCTCTCTTATTCTCTATTCCTCTTCCTTAGCTCCAATCATGGAGGTAAAACGTTCACAGTCCTGAAGAGAAGAAACTATCGTGACTACCATATTCTTGGTAGCAGCTGGTCAGACCAAACATGGAAAGACTTATATCGAGAGAGAGATTTGATTTTATTTGATTTATTTATCAAGCCCTAGAAATTCTATGGGACTAAGGTAACAATATCAATTGGTGAGTTCGAGGACAATAGTAATAACAATGAAAATAATAAATATCATTGCAAAGGGGCAAGAATATTATAGAAAAAATACGCAATACCTGGGGTTACAGTACCCCAGAAATAGGTCAGAAAGAGAGAGATAGAGAGATACGATATGATATGATTTTATTTATGCCCTTTCATGCTATTGGGCAATACTCGAATTAACAAAATACGCGAGAAATAAATAATCACGGAATAACAAAAAATAAGAAAGGAACAAGGAAATAACAAAAATAATAGAAAATAAGCGAAGAATGAGAGAGAGAGCGAGAGAGAGACGAAAGGAACGTATAGACCTGCGAGAATATCGCAAGACTTGCCACAGGATCGTGCGGTTGTGTTTATACGACCACCGGAGCGCGTATCGGCACAAGTGGTCCAACGTGTACCCGGCGTACGTTCAGCCAAGCTTACGATTCGTCCTCACCTTGTACACGGCGGTTCCCCATCGGAAGACCACACGAAACCGCGCAACCGCGAGCTTGTTCTCCGACGGTGAATCCCGAGTATACTTCGGATCAATTGTTCTGCCTTTTCGTCTCGGTTGTACAAGACTACAACTTCAAATGTGTACTCACGTGTCCGCACTAGCACGCGTGCACGCGAAAATCAATTTTATCCATCGTGCAAATTGGTATACAAATATCCATTCTTCAATGTCGATAGCTTAAAGCTGAAGCTTACTTTCAAATCGCGTTTCTCTCTTTTTACATTTCGAGAGAAAGCAATTTTTCGAGTTTTCGGTTTTATTCCAAAGTCTGGAATAATGGAAACAGTGTTTTTGTTGGATAAAGGAAATAATTTGGAATTTCTCGAGCGATAGATTTGTCCTGTTGGAACTGAATGAAATCTGCTTGCGATTGAGGTTCGAGTTTGTTTGTTTGGGTTTGTTTGGGTTGGAAGTAGCTGATGAAGTCGAGGGTTACGAGCGTAAAATCGAAAGGATAAATTGCTGAAGTCAAAAAACGTGATTTGATTGAATCTGTGATTTTTTTTGTTTTCCGACAGACGAATGTTTTCAACGTATCGGGTTTCCTTCGAAGATTTTGGTTTGTTTGGGTTTGTTCTTTCGAGAGGTAGGAAATCGCTGATGAAGTCGATAGTTACGATTGTAAAATAGAAAGGATAAATTGCTGAAGTCAAAAAACGTGATTTGATTGAATCTGTGGTTTTTTTTGTTTTCCGACAGACGAATGTTTCCAACGTGTCGGGTCTCCTTCGAAGGTTTGAGATCCGACGGGCGTTACGCGGTCCTCATGGATATCGTGCCAGTCGACAAGAAGAGATATCGTTACGCGTATCACAGAAGTTCGTGGCTCGTTGCCGGGAAAGCCGATCCTCCTACACCCGCGAGGCTCTACGTTCATCCGGACTCTCCGTTTACCGGTGAACAGCTCCGTAAGCAAATCGTCTCGTTCGAGAAAGTCAAACTTACCAACAACGAGATGGATAGACACGGGCACGTGAGTAAAACGTATTTAGATTTCAGTTTTTCAGTTTTAAGCTCCAAGTCGATTTTCCGATTTTCGATAAAGCTTGGAGTAATTCGATGAGCCTCGGTATCGAATTATCCGTTCGGATTCGATCGCAATTTGATTGGTTCGATGCGTGGCTCGTTTATTCACTTTTCGACACTCTCGAGTTTCGAAATCACCGGAACGTCTCGAATTTACGTTCACCGTTTCGTAATTCAATAACCTCGATTAATTCGTCAATGAATTCGTTGATAATGATTTTAATCAATAAAACCCAATGAATTTACGATTATTTGTATTATTCAATTGATCTTATTACTGTCGGTTATTATTAAAGTTGGTCTAGACTGTTTTAATGGAATTTCCATTATATACGAATTCATTTTCAAGTTTGATTATCTTCTCGGGAATTATTTTTGCCTGAAAATATCCACCCCTTAAGGGTTTAAACCATCGCGTAAGGTACCTGATCCGTTTAAGGACCACCTTATTTATTTTTAACCACAAAAAAACAAAGTTTTTAGCAAATTTACGAAAATTTTGAAAAAAATTATGAAGATCGTGGTTACCATGGGAGAAATTGCGAGCTACGATCCGTCGTATTGCACATTCACAAATTTCGAGAGCGTAAGCCTCTGAAGCGGTGATAAGTACACATTTTGAGCTTTGTTTCGTCTATTTTGATGAAGAAATGGTAGAGGAATTCGTTTTCAAAATTTATTCACATAAATGTGACAAAAATGTACCACCAAACCTCAACATCTTAACAACCGTAAAGAAAAATCTGTTCAACGATTTTCTCACTGGCGGCTCGCATTGTTCGTTCTTACCGACTGCGCTTGCATCCTTCCGAAGTATCGATGTTTTTTTTTGACTTGTCGCTTGTCACTTATTTACTGTGCGAATTCGTAAACTCCGTCGCTACGACAGCTGCCGTAAGCTGCAGCAGTGAAAAATATCCAAAAAATATTCTAGAAAGGTTTTTCGCATTTTCTCAGTCTGATTTTGCACTTTTGGCAAAAACTCGGGCATATTCGTAATCAGCAGAAAATTTCCGATTAAATAGACCCTTTTAAGAGTTTAAAATGGAAAAAAAGAAATTTCGACCACCCCCGGCCACTTTTCCGGAATCTCAAAAATCACGAAATTTCAAAGGGTCATAGGGTGAGCTTCTCGTGGGCTATGGAGATTCAATAGGGGGGTTTGGAAAAGGTTTTTGCCTAACTTAAATAAT